>JACBWV010000593.1:0-15000 GCA_013435795.1 Chlamydomonas sp. ICE-L
GGCAATCGGCCTGTGTGTACACACGTCTAAACAGACCTCTGTCTGATCTATAGTCTACGCGTACTACCTATGAGAGCAACCCGACATGCAATCTACATAGTCTACACTCTAACACGCCGTACACACTACTGAACACGGGACCTATGAGGCATACAGGCGGCTGCAATCGCACTCTACCCACACACACCACCACTAGCACTAAACGCGTACCTATGAAGCATACACACTCAAGGTCGACACCTACAGCAGTACATACACACTACCATACCTATGAGATGGCATACAGCCCCGCTGCGGCATTGACACTCTAATCAACACTACGCCGACGAGTACTAGGAAGCATGACTACACTGCAATCGACGTGCTCTACAACACGACGCACTACCGCGTACCTATGAGAGCATACACACTGCAATCGACACTCTACCACTAACACCACCCCTGCGTACCTATGAGAGCATACACAACTGCGAATCGACACTCTACCACACTAAAACACACTCGCGACTACGCGTACCTATGAGAGCATACAACACGCCAATCGACACCTACACACTACAAACACTGCTAAGCGTACCTATGAGATCAACACACTGCAATTGACACTAACAACATACACAACTAACTACAACACTACGCGTACCTATGAGAGCATACACACTGCAGTCGACACTCTACCACACTACGCGTACCTATGAGAGCATACCCTGCATCAGGCCACTCTACACACTACCCACTACGAGTACCTATAGAGCTCCCACTGCAATCGACCGCCTACACACTATCACACTACGCTTACCTCTGGCAGACACCACTGCAAAAATCGACACTCCTACCTACTACCAACGGACGTACTATGAGAGCATACACACGCAATCGCCACCTACACTCTACACACTACACACTACGCGTACCTATGAGAGCATACACACTGCAATCGACACTCTACACACTACGCGTACCTATGAGAGCATACACACTGCAATTGACACTCTACACACTACACACTACGCGTACCTATGAGAGCATACACACTGGCAACCACAACTCTACCTCCGACACACTACGCGTACCCATGAAATCAGCCACACTCAATCCACACTCGACACACTACACACTACGCGTACCTATGAGAGCATACACACTGCAATCGACACTCTACACACTAAACACGCCTGCGCGTCCCTATGATGCATACACACTGCAATCGCGCTCCTCCCCCTACCCGTACCTAGAAGCATCCACTGCAGTGACCTCTTACAGCATACGCGTAACCTATGAGAGCAACACAACTGCAATTGACACTCTAACACACTACGGTCCCAGGAGGAGCATACACAACGCAATCGACACGCTAACACTACACCTACACCACACTCGCGGACCTAGAGCGCAATACACACTGCCACAATCGCTTTTACACTCTCACCTCCGCTTACCTATGGAGATCACACACTTGCAATCTACACTCACTCTACACTCTACACACACTACACACCTACGCTTACCTAATGAGAGCATCACCTGCAATCGACACTCTACACACTACACACTACGCGTACCTATGAGAGCATACACACTGCAATCGACACTCTACACACTACGCGTACCTATGAGAGCATACACACTGCAATCGACACTCAACACACTACATACTGTGCGTACCTATGAGACATAACACTGGTCAATCGAACACTCTCCACACGACACACTGGCTCGACCTATAGAGAGCATACAACACTGCAATCGACACCTACACACTACTCGTACCTATAGTAGCATACACACGGCAATCGACACTCACACACTAACACCTCGCTCTATGAGTCATACCACGCAATTCGCCCCCTCGACACACTACCTACACACTATCGCTACCTATGAGAGCATACAATACACACTGCACTCGACACTCTACACACTAAACCACTAACCGTCCATGGAGAGCATCACACGCAATCGACACTCTACACCTACACCCTACGCGTCGCTATAGAGCATACAACACTGCAATCGACACTCTACAACACTACACACTACTCTACTCGTTACCTATGGAAGCAGACACACTGCAATCGACACCTACACACTCACAAACACACACGCTTACCTAGGAGATCATACAAAACTGCCTGCCATTCGACACTCTACACACTACACACTACGCGTACCTATGAGAGCATACAACTCAATCGAGACAACGCTCCAACACTACACACTACGCGTACCTATGAAGCATACACAACTGGCAATCAACCCCTACACACGACACACTACGCTACCTATTAAGCTACACCTCTCTGCAATCGACACTTCTGACACATTACACACTCTTACGCGTACCTATGAGAGCAACACCTGCAATCGGACACCTACACCTACCACTACGGCGTACCTATTAGAGCATACCACTGCAATCCGACACTCTACACACTAACGCGTACCATATGAGAGCTACACACTCTGCAATCGACACTCTACAACACACTAACATACTCTACGCCGTCCTTATGAGAGCATACCACTTGCACTCGACACTCGACCACACACACTACGCGTATACCTATAGAGCATACACACTGCACTCGACACCTACACCTACACACTACAACACTACGTCGCGTAATATGAGAGCATCCACACATACACTGCAATCGACACTCTAACACACTACAACACTAACGCTTACGCTATGAGAGTCATACCACTCTGCAATCGACACTCTACACACTACACACTACGCGTACCTATGAGAGCATACACACTGCAATCGACACTCTACACACTACGCGTACCCATGAGAGCATACACACTGCAATCGACACTCTACACACTACACACTACTAACCTACCTCGGAGAGCAACACCCTGCAATCTACACTTTACAGCGACACGCTAACTACGCGTATACCTAGGGAAGCATACACACTGCAATCTACACTCTACCCTACACACTCGCGTACCTATGAGAGCTACTACACACACCCATGCAATCGACACCTAACAACACTACAACCTACGCGACAAAGAGAAGCATACACCGGCAATCGACACTTACACACACTACCACACTACGCGTACCTATGAGAGCATACACACTGCAATCGACACTCTACACACTACGCGTACCTATGAGAGCATACACACTGCAATCGACACTCTACACACTACGCGTACCTATGAGAGCATACACACTGCAATCGACACTTTACACACTACACTCTACGCGTACCTATGCGAAGCTAACACTGCAATCGAACACTCTACACACTACACCACGCGTCCTATGAGACAGACACCCTGCTGCAAGCGACACGCTACAACACTACCACTAACACACTACGCGTACCTATGAGAGCATACACACTGCAATCGACACTCTACACACTACACACTACGCATACCTATGAGAGCATACACACTGCATTGACACTCTACACACTACACACTACGCGTACCTATGAGAGCATACACACTGCAATCGACACTCTACACACTACGCACTACGCGTACCTATGAGAGCATACACACTGCAATCGACACTCTACACACTACACACTACGCGTACCTATGAGAGCATACAACACACTACTGCAAATCGACACTCTACTACACACACTAATACGTAACCCACTACGCGTACCTATGAGAGCATACACACTGCAATCGACACTCTACACACTACACACTACGCGTACCTATGAGAGCATACACACTGCAATCGACACTCTACAGAACATCTACCACTACGCGTAACCTATGATGTCATACACACTGCATCGACACTCACACACTACAAACACTACGCGTACCATGAAGAGGCATACACACTGCAATCGAACTGGAAAAACTCTTTCACCTATGAGATCATAGCTGACACACTGCAATCGACACTTAACACTAGCGTTTCCTCTGGAGCATTACACACTGCAACGAAAAAATCTCACACTACACACTACGCGTACCTATGAGAGCATACACACTGCAATCGACACTCTACACACTACACACTACGCGTACCTATGAGAGCATACACACTGCAATCGACACTCTACACACTACACACTACGCGTACCTATGAGAGCATACACACTGCAATCGACACTCTACACACTACACACTACGCGTACCTATGAGAGCATACACACTGCAATCGACACTCTACACACTACGCGTACCTATGAGAGCATACACACTGCAATCGACACTCAACACACTACATACTGTGCGTACCTATGAGAGCATACACACTGCAATCGACACTCTACACTACACACTACGCGTACCTATGAGAGCATACACACTGCAATCGACACTCTACACACTACACACTACGCGTACCTATGAGAGCATACACACTGCAATCGACACTTTACACTCTACACTCTACACACTACACACTTCGCGTACCTATGAGAGCATACACACTGCAATCTACACTCTACACACTACACACTACGCGTACCTATTGAGAGCGTTGAGAAAAGCACTGAATCGTACCAAGCTGTTGAGATAGAACTCTACACTCTACGCCATACACTATATGCACTCTTTGCACCATACCATGCGCGGTTAGGCACTTAATATATACCACTTCACACCAAAAAGGATGGCATTGAACAAGGGGGAAAGACTCTTACGTATATAAGTAAAGTCAAGAGTAATCAATCCCACAACAAGGATACCTTAAGGTCACGGAAATGACTTGGTAAAGGGCAGCTGCAAAGGGCAAAGCTATAAGTATAAGTATCAACCTTAAACATAAAAATACACCCATAAACATACATGCACGATCTACCTCTATGCCACTCTATGCCACCATTTTACACCCATGCAACATACACCATTTACACTCTACACCTACACTCATACCTACCTGTGAGAGGCGCTGAGAGAAGACTGAATCGCACACGCTGTTTGAATAGAAACTCTTCATCTCCCTTAAACTGTACACCTACCTCTACACACACTCAACACCCTACACTCTACACTCTACACCATGCACTCCACACCATACACCCTACACGCCAGGCTGTGCTGCAGACGTACCTGTGAGAGCGTTGAGAGAAGCACTGAATCGCACCAAGCTGTTGAGATAGAACTCTACACCATACACCATACACTCTACACCATACACCATACATGCAGTATCTACACTCTATACACTCTATGCACCGTACACCATGCAACATACACCCTACTCGCTAGGCTGTGCTGCAGACGTACCTGTGAGAGCGTTGAGAGAAGCACTGAATCGCACCAAGCTGTTGAGATAGAACTCTACACCATACACCATACACTCTACACCATACACCATACATGCAGTATCTACACTTATACACTCTATGCCACCGTAATACACCATGCAACAATACACCATACTCGCTAGGCTGTGCTTGCAGACGATACCTGTGAGAGCGTTGGAGAGCAACTGAATCGCACCAGGCTGTTCAGGTAGAAGAACACCCTCCCCGGTAATGTTCCGGTCAGTTGGTTGGAGTCCAGTCGTATTAACTTCAAGTACACCATTTCGCTGATACTCTCAGTGATCCACCCTGAAACCTTGCAGCGTAGACTGGGTGGGGGTTGGTCGGGTGCGTGGGGTGCGGGGGTAGGGTAGGGTGGGTGAGGTGGTTCAGATTCAAGGGAGAGGTCGGCGTCAAGTCCGTATGACCTTCACGTACCCAGTTCGCTGTACTCTCAGTTGATCCACCCGTTCAATCTGCAGCAGTTCGAATTGGTGGTGGGGTCGGGTGGGTGTGGTCGGGTGTGTGGGGTAAGGTGAGGTAGTTGAGGTTGGTTCAGGAATCAAGGGGAGTATGTTGGAGTCCAGGTTATTGACTTTCAAGTACACCAGTTCGTGATACTCATCGGATCCACCCGGTCACCTGCCAGCAGTAGAATTGGTTGGGGTGGGGGGGTCTGGGTGGGGGGGGGCGGGGTGGGCTTGTAGTGGGGGAGGTGTTGGTGGGTGGGGTGGTTCAGAAAACAAGGGAGTGGGTTGGAGTCCAGTCGTATTGACTTCAAGTACACCAGTTCGCTGATACTCTCAGTGATCCACCCTGTCAACCTGCAGCAGTAGAATTGGGTGGGGGTGGGGGGGTGGGGGGGGTCGGGGGGGTGTAGTGGGGTAGGTGTGGTGGGTGGGGTGGTTCAGGAATCAAGGGAGTAGGTTGGAGTCCAGTCGTATTGACTTCAAGTACACCAGGTCACTGGTACTCTCAGTGATCCACCCTGTCAATCTGCAGCAGTAGAATTGGGTGGGGTGGTCGGGTGAGTGTGGTGGGTGGGGTGGGTCAGGGAATAAGGGAGTAGGTTGGAGTCCAGTCGTTTTGACTTCAAGTACACCAGGTCACTGGTACTCTCAGTGATCCACCCTGTCAATCTGACAGCAGTTAGAAATTGCGGGTGGGGTGGTGTGCAGAGGTGGGGGTGGGGTGGGGGGGTGGGGTGGCGGGTGGCGACTAGGTGGGTGGGGTGGGGTGGGGTGGTGTAAGGAGGTTGAGTGTGGTGGGGGGTAGGTGGGGTGGGTCAGGGAATAAGGGAGTAGGTTGGAGTCCAGCCGTTTCGACTTCAAGTACAACAGTTCGCTGTACTCTCAGTTGATCTGTCCGTCAACCTGAGGGGGTTGGCGGGCGGGTGTGGGGGGAGGGTTGGGTGTGGGAGTGGTGGAAGGGGGGTGTTGTGGTGGGTCAGGGTTCGGTTGAAGTGGTTTGTAGTCAGACGTTTGACTCACAGTACACCAGGTCACAGAACTATCAGGGAGTCAAGGGTCACCTGATTGTCTGGGTGGCGTGGGTTGTTGGGGTGTGGATGGGGTGGTGTGTGGTGGTTGTGGCTGTTTGGGTGTGTGTGGAGGTTGGGTATGGTAATAAGGAGATGGGGAGTCCAGTCGTATTGACTTCAAGCACACCAGGTCATTGATACTCTCAGTGATCCACACTTGGCAATCTGCAGCAGTAGAATTGGGAGGGGGTGGTGCAGTGGGTGGGGTGGTGTTGTGGGTGGGGTGGTTGGGTAGGGAGGTGAGTGTGGTGGGTGTGGTGTGTGTGGTGGGTCAGGTAATAAGGGAGATGGTTGGAGTCCAGTCGTATTGACTTCAAGCACACCAGGTCATTGATACTCTCAGTGATCCACACTTGGCAATCTGCAGCAGTAGAATTGGGAGGGGGTGTGGTGCAGTGTGCAGTGGGTGGGGTGTGTGTGTGGGTGGTGGTGGGGTGGGGTTAGGGATGGTGAGATGTGGTGGGTGTGGTGGGTGGGTGGGTAGGGCCAAATAAGGGAGCTGGTTGAGTTCCAGTTGTTTGATTAAAGCACACCAGGTCATTGATACTCTCAGTGATCCACACATTGGCAAATCGCAGTCGTCGAATTGGGGGGGGTGCTGCGCAGTGGGTGGGGGGGTGTTGTGGTGGTGGCGTGGTGAGGGGGGATGTGGCGGGGTGGGGTGGTGGGGTGGGTGGGGGGGAGAGTGTGGGGGTGGGGGTGTGTGTGCGGGTTGGGGGTGGGGGGGGGGGTGGGATGGGGGGGTGGGGAAGGTTGTGATGGGGGTGGTGGGTCAGGGTTCATGGTGAGAGGTTGGAGTCAAAGTCGTATTAAATTCAAGTACACCAGCTTAATGATACCTTCAGTGATCAAACTGTAAGAAATGAAGAAGGAGAAATGGGTGGGGGGTGGAGTGTGGTGGGGTGTGGGGGGGTGGGTGGTGGGGTGGGTTCCGTGGTGGTGGGAGGCGCCGATCCACGCTCAGCTCCCCTGTTGGGTGGGCCCTCCGGCTGCGGGGGGGCCGGGTCGGCCCGCGGGTGGGGGGCTGGGGGGCGGCACCACTCATCATGGCAACGGGTTTGTGGGGCGGGCGAGGGGTGGGGGGGGGGGGTGGGTTGGGGTGGGTGGGCGGGGAGGCCCGTGGCAGGGCGGGTGGGGTCGGTGGGGTGCTGGGGGTGTGGTGGGGGGGGGGGCGGTCCTGGGTCGGGGGGCTCTGCGTGGTGGGGTGCATGGTGGCGGGTGGACGGGTTGGGGTGTGTGTGTTGGTGTGCCGTGTGGTGGGGTGGGGTTGTGTGGTGGGGGCGTTTGTGGTCGGGGTGTGGTGGGTGGGGTCTGGCGATTGTGGTGGGGTGTAGGGTGGGGGGTTGTGGTGGGGTTGTGGTGGTGGGGTGGGGTGGGGTGTCGGTGGGTTGTGGTGCGGAGGTAAGGTGGGGTGTGGTGGGGTGTGGTGGGGTTTCTTGTGGTGGGGTGTGGTGAAGGGTGTGTGGTGTGGTGTGGTGGGGAGTATTGTGGGTGTCAGGTTGGGGTGTGGTGGTGTGGTTGGGTGTGGGGTGGGGTGTGGTGGGGCTGTGGTGGTGGTGTGGTGGGCGTGGGGCGGGAGGGTGGTGGGGGGGGGTTGGGGGTGTTGGATGCGTGACGCGGGGGTGGAGAGCGCGGCGTAGGTTGGGGTGGGTTTTGGATCTGGGGGGGGTGGGGGTCGGGGGTTGGGGGTCCGGCGGGGGGTTCCGGGGGGGCGTGGGGTGGGGTAGGTTTTCGCTGGGGGTAGCCGGTTGTGGTTGGGGTGCGGGTGGGGCTGGGGGGGTCGGGGGAGTGGGGGGGGTAGGCGTTAGGTTGTGGTCGGTGGGGGTGGCGTGGGGTTAGGGGTAGGTTGTTGGTGGGGGTGTGGTGGGGTGTGGTGGGGTGGGGGTGATCCGTCTTTCTGTTGTCAGTCTGCTGAAGTAGTAGGAATGGGTCTGGGGCGGGCAAGGCGGGGCAGTTTGGTGGGTGGGGGGTGGGGTAATGTTGTGGCGTAGGTAGGGAAGTAGGTAAGGGTGGGGGGGGGTGGGGGGGGGATGGCGGGTGGGTGAGGTTGTGGTTGTTGGGGTAGGGGGGGGGGGGGGGGGGGGGGGTGAAATCCAACCCTGTACAATTGCAGTGTGGTGGTTGGGGTGGGGGTGGGGTGGGGTAGGTAAGGTGGGTGGGTGGGGCAAGAGAAAAAGGGCGTGAGTAGGTAGGGTCCACGTCTAAATTGGTTTAGAGGAGGTTGCTTATGCTTGCAATATTATATGTATATATAATATACATATAATATATATATATATACATATAATATATATATATATATATATATATATCTATATATAATAGAGCTTGTATATGCGCACGTCATGAATACAAAAATAAACAGTACGCCTTATTATGAGGCATGAGGTTGAGGGGGCCAGCCTGTTTTCTTGCACTGGGGCAAACCATCAATGCCATGAATTGTTACGTCAGGAAAATAAGCCACGCACAGGTTATTTGATCAATCCAGGTCCACCAGGGCCGTGGACCCCTTAATGCTGCTTGGAATTGGGCCAGTCAATCTGTTGTACTGAAGCATAAGTATATGGAGCTAACAATAAAGGCATGCGCTCGTATATGAGCACGCCTTGATAATATACATATCAACATATATATAAGCATGAAGACGTATTTTATTTTTGTATTTTAATATACATATATATATATACACACACACTTTATGCCAGGAATACAAGCCACTTACAGGTTATTTGATAAATCCAGGTCCACCAGGGCCCTGGCGCCCGCAATGCTGTCTGGGATGAATCCAGTCAATTTATTGTTCTGGAGTTGGAGAATGTGGAGCTGTGGGAAAGCACTGAAGGTGGGCACCGGTCCAGTCAGGAGTTGTCCTGGGAATTGAGACACAACCATCGGCAGGGCGTCACTTGGCAGTCACCGCATTGTGTGAAGAGGGGGGGTGTTGTGGGGGGGGACGGGGGTATGGGGTGTGAGCGGTGGGGGGGGGTGGGGTGGGCGTGGGGGTTTTTTGGGGGGGGGGGTATGTGGGCGTGGGTGGGGGTGGGGGGGTGGGGTGGGGGGTTCGGCGTGTGGGGGTCGGTGGGTGGGGGGTAGTGGAGATGGGGAAGTGTGAAGGTTGGCACCGGTCCCGTCTCAAAACAGTTAGTAGAACACAAGCCAGCGAAGGAGTTAACTTGGAAGGTAACTGCAGTGGTGTGTGTGCGTGGGGGTGGAGTGGGGGTGTGGGGGGAGTGTGGGGGGGGCTATGGGGTATGTGGGTGGGTGGGTGGGTGGGTGTGTGTGGGGAGTCACTAGCAGGTCACCTGCAGTGTGGTGTGTGTGGGGGGGGGGAGGTGGTGTGCGATGGGGGGGGGGGTGGGGGTATGAGACCGGGGGGTATGAGTTGTGTGTGTGTGTTGTGGCGGGGGGGGGGGGGGTCGTTAGGTAGTCAGTTAGGTGTTGGTAGTAGAAATCGGGGGGGGGGGGTTTTTTAGAACACAGGTTGGGACAAGCTTCATAGCAGGTCATTGCATTGTGGTGTGGTGATGTTGGGTGTGTGTGTGTGTGGTGGGGGATGGGGGGGGGGGGAGGGGGGGGGGTGGGGAACTGACACAAGTAGGGACAGCCTCACTAGGAAGGGCAATGCATTGTGGCTGTGGGTGTGTGTGTGTGGTGTGTGTGTGTGCTTGGGGAGATGGGGGGGGGGGATAGGAACTGATGAGGGAACCACCAAGTAGGGACAAGCTCACTAGGAGTCACTTGCAATTGTGGTGGGGTCGTGTGTGTGTGTGGGGATGTGTGTGTGTGTGTGTGGTGGGGGATGGGGGTGGGTGGGTACCATATATATTGTTGTATGCAACAGTGAGACCTTCCACTGTGCCGGATGGACGGTGAGCCAATGTAAATCTGTATTTGGTTACATATTCTTATTAAAAAGAAAGTAATGATTTAACGCATGATGGGGCGTGGTGTTAAGAGGAGCCCGTCGTTACGGGGTGGGGGAGCGGTCCCTAACTCAAACTGGACAAGCTTAACATCGCGCGTTGACGACGACCTGCAACGCCAAGACGACGAAAAGGGGGCGTAGTCGAACCCCGATCTCATTCTGAGAGTGAATCAGTTACAACTAGGACAAATGTATATCAATCAAAGATGCTCTAAAGAGTATACAATAAATATATGCCTAGGCATCACCAATCGCATTGCCCACAAATATTTGTTATATATATGTATACATATAATACTATGGTACGACCAGGAGAAGGTTTCACCAACCAGAAGGTAAAGTTGAGTAAAGTTTCTAGCATCCCCAATCGCATTGCCACCCAAGCGACTGGGGGATGGGTAATGTTGGTAGAAGAAGAACGGGGGAGGAAGATGTGGGTGTGAGGGGGTGGTGAGGGGGGTGGTGTGGTGGGGTGGGGCGTGGCCGGGGGGGGGGGGGGGGGGGGGAAGGTTTGTAGGGGGACAAGTGTGTGTTAGTGTGCGTGGGGGGGGGGTGGGGGGGTGGGGCTAGGGGGGGGTAGGCGGGGGGGTAGGGGGAAGGTTGGTGGTGGTGGATCTTCGGGGGGGGTAGGGTGTGGGGGGGGGAGGAGAGGAAGGTGGAGGGGGGGAAAGGGGGGCGGAGTGAGAGGGGAATGGTTTTGTGGAGGGGGGGTGGTGGCCATGGGGTGGGTGGGTGGCGCGGGGGGAGGCAGCGTGTTGGGGGGGCCAGGAAGGGGGGGGGTAGGGGGAAGGTGCTGGGTGGTGGGTTGTGGTGGGTGGGGGTATAGTGGGCGTTGGGGGGGGGGAGGAAGGATGTGGGGCGGGGGGCGTGGCTAGGGGTGGGGGGGGGGGTGAGGGTGGAGGGTGGTGGGTGGTGAAGGTTTGTGTGTGTGTGTTGTGGGGGGCATATGGGGGGGGGTTAGGGGGGGAGGTTGGGGGTGGGGGGTGGGGGGTGTGTGGGGCGGGGGGGGCGGGGGCGGAGCGAAGGGGAGCACATCCTTGTAGGGGGGGAAGTGGGGGGGGGGGGGTGCGGGGGGGGCAACGGGGAAGGTGCGTGGGGTGGTGGTGGGTGGTGGTGTGTGTGGGGGCTGGGGGGCGGGCGGGCGCGGGGAAAGGAAGGCGTGTTAGGGGGGGAAGTGGAGGGGGGTTAGGGAGGGGGAAGGGTGGTCCGCGTGGCCGGTTGTGTGTTGGGGCGGGCTGAGGGGGGGGGGGGGCGGCGGAGCGCTGTACGGGGGCGGGAAGTGGGAGGGGGTATGGGAGGGAGGTGCGTGTGGTGCGTGGTGCGTGGGTGTGTGTGGGGGGGGGGGGGGGGGGAGGAAGGGTTGTAGGGGGGGGGAAGCTGGCAGGGGGTTGGGGGGAAGCGTGGGAAGGTGGTGGTGGTGGGGTGGTGGTGGTGGTGTGTGTGTGGGGGGTGGGGGGTGAGGAAGGTGTGAAGGGAGGGGAAGTTGGTGGGGGAGGGCGGTTCAGGGGGGGGGTGAGGGGGGAAAGGGTGGTGGTGTTGGTGGTGTTTGAGGTGGTGGTGTACGTGTGTGTGGGGGGGGAGCGAGTGTGGGGGGGAATAAAAAGTGTGTGTGGGGGGGGGGGGGGGGGTCGGCGGGGGGGGTAGGGTGGGAAGGTGGTGGTGGTGTGTTGCGTGAATGTGTGTGTGTGGGGGGGGGGAGGAAGGGCTAATGGGGGGAAGTGGGGGGGGGGGGGGGGGGGTTGGGTGGGTTAGGTTAGGGGGGAGGTGGTGGTGGTTATGGTGGTGTGTGTTGTGTGCGGCGGGGGGGGGGGGGAGGAAGGTGTAGGCAGGGGGAGGGGACAGGGGGGGAGGGGGGAGGTGGGGGTGCGGTGCGTGGGTGATAATCGTGGTGTGTTTGGGGGGGGGGGGGGGAAAGGTGTAGGGGGTGAAGTTGGCGAGGGGTTAGGGGGAAGGTGGTGGTGATGGTGGTCGGTGGTGCTCAACGAGGTCGGGGGGTGGGTCGGGGGCAGGGAGGGGTGGGGGGGGTGGGGGAGGAAGGGGGCGGCGGGGGGGGCCCGGGGGGGCGGGTGGCGGGCAGGTGTAGGGGGGGAAGGGGGAGGGGCGTGAGGGGGGAGGTGTGGTGGTGGTGGTGGGGGGTGGTGGTGGTTGTGAGGTGTGGGGGGGGGGGGAGGTAGGTGGAGGGGGGGAGTGGGGGGCGGGGGGGGGGTAGTGGGAGAAGGGCGGTGGTGGTCGGTGTGATTGTGGTGTGTGTGTGTGTGGGGGGGGGGTAGCTAAGGGGGGGGGGGGGTGTGGTTTGGGTGTGGTGTGGTGATGGGTAAGGGTAGTGGGGACACACAATGCGTTTGTCCCACTGTCAGCATTCTGTAGGTGAGGATCCAGCTCCTTGGAGGGCAGGGAGGTCGCCAGAGTAGGGAAGGGGGTAGGGGGTGGTGGGGGTGGGGGGGACTGTAGGGTGGGTGGGTGGGGGGGGGGGTAGTGGGGGGACAGTGGGGGACGGTGGGGGTGGGGGGTGGGGGGCGGGGGGACGAAAGGGGGGGGCCAGGGGTAGAGGGGGAAGGGGGGGTGCACCGGTGGTGGTGGGGGGGTATTAGGGGGGGACGGACGGTGGTATACGGTAAGGGAAGGGGGCGGGGAAGGATGGGGGAGGGGAGGGGGGACAAAGCAATGCAGAGTCCTCAACTGTCAGGAGTCTATTGTAGGTGCAGAAATCCAGCTACCCCTGAGGGAACGGAAGGTTTTACACATCCCCATACCACATCTCCATGCCCCCTACCCCCACAGTCCCCCTACCCCTACCCCCCCCCCCCACCCAACCTACCCCACCGTTCCCCCTCACTACACCCCCCTACCCCCATCGTACCCCTACCACCTACCCCCCCTCCCCGACAGTCCCCCTACTCTACCCCACCTAAACCCACAGTCCCCCTACCCTACCCCCCTACCCACCGTCCCACTACCCCTACAGCCCCCCCGTTCCCCCTCCCTCCTACCCCCCCCCCAACCATCCCGCCCCCCCCCGTCCCCCGACCCCTATCCCCACAATGCGTTCGTCCTCACCTGTCAGCCCTCTTATTGTAATAAGATCAAGCGCCTCTTTAGAAGAAGGGAGATTTCCCATTAATTTGTGGTATCGTTCCTGTTAATTTATTGTGGCTACTAAGCTAAGCAATACAGATGCGAATAGTCCGGTGTAGGTGAGGAGGTGTGGTGGTGGGGATTTGGTGTGTGTGGGGTGGGGGGTGTGGGGGGTGGTGGGTTTGGGGGAGGGGGGGGGGGGCGGGGGGGGGGGGGACATTGCAAAATATATACAGTGTATTGTTTTGTATGATATATATATATATATATATTACATACATATATTATGGTGTATCGTTCTGTTAATTTATTGTTGCTAAGCTAGCAGCTCCTGATGCCGAATAACCCTGTGCAGGCCGAGGGAGAGTGGTGGGTGTGGGTGAGAGTGGTGGGGAGTGAGGGTGGGTGGGGTGGGGTGACGTGTGAAGGTGTTTGTTCGAGTTCGGTGTAAGTGTGTGCGTGTTTGAGATACCTAGATGTGGGAGCACTCACTTTAGAGTGTGTTTGTGTGAGAGTGTGTAAGTGTGTGTGTGTGTGAGAGAGAGAGAGAGAGAGAGAGAGAGTGTGCGTGTAAGTGCTTGAGAGACCTAGGTGTGGGAGCACTCACTTTAGAGTGTGTTTGTGTGAGAGTGTGTAAGTGTATACACACATACACATACAAACACAGACACACGCATACAAACACTAACACACATACAAACACAAACACACATGCAAACACAAACACACATAAAAACACATGCAAGCAAATACACACATGCAGACACATACACACATAAGCACCCATACACACATGCAAACCCATACACCCATACAAACCCATACACACATACACACATAAACACCCATACACATATGCAAACCCATACTAACATACAAACCCATACACACATACACACATACAGACACATATACACTCACACATGCAAACACATAAACACACAGACATATAAGCACACATACAGACATATACACACATACAAACAAATACACACATGCAAACACATAAACACACACAGACATATAAGCACACATACCGACACGCACACACATACAGACATATACACACATACAATCAAATACACACATGCAAACCTATACATACATACAAACGCATACACACATACAAACAAATCACACATACACACGCATACACACATACAAACACATACACGCATACTAACTCATACACACACTCACATATACACATA
>JACBWV010000593.1:20000-32500 GCA_013435795.1 Chlamydomonas sp. ICE-L
GCTGCTTTTATGGTAGTCGACGTGGCGTGCAGCGCTGCGCCGTCGCCCCTTTCCTACCCTTTCTCCCTGACACACCCCCTCCACCCCACACCCCCATCCATCCGTCTCTCCTGTGCCCTGGCTGCCGCAGGCAGGGGTCAGCGGCTTGTTGACAATGCGCTTCGCGGCACTCGTACACTCCCTCTTCATTACACCCGTTCCCTTCAGTCGTTCGCTTAGGACACCGTGCCAGCGACTGCCCCTGATGATGCTTTGCGTGCTTCCTGTCCCGCACACCGAGGACACACCTTTCCCCCTCTATAACCACCTGTGTTGAGTGACTCTCCAAGCGAGCGGGGACAGTACCTGTCTTTTGTATACTAGCCACGCGTTCGTGCTACGTCGTCGGTGGTCGTGCGTGTTGTTGTATTTTGTTCAATCTTCTACATGTGTTTCTGTGTTGTGATTGTGCGTTTCCTGCGTGCTCACCCCCCTTGGGTGTGTACCCACCGTCTTCTACTGCTCTCGCTGACCGCCTTTTTTGTGTTCCCGGTGAGTTGTGGTGTGAAGCGCACGGTTTGTCCCAACTGTTGGTGGTGTGTCTCCGCGGTGTGGTCTCTCCTGATGATCTTTACGAACTTATCTTCAGTTCCGGGCCGCGCGAATAGCAACCTGTGGCTCCCGCTTCCGGTCCCAGAATCCCCCACACTGGTTAACATATCGATGGTTTTTCTTGTTGTGAATAAAAACGACCCTCCCCCAACGTATGGTCATATCGATGGCGTGTGTGTGTCTGGAATCTCAGGACCCAATTGTCTTTTCATTACCCTTCTCTCTCTCGGCATATGTAGCTGGTGGAGTGTGTCCAGTATGTGGTTGTTTGTGTCTGTGTCGGGTGTTGTGTGTGTGTGTGTGGTGTGTGCATGTGTGCATGTGTGAGAGCTTGGTGTGTTCTGTACGTGTCAGCAGGTTGATGGTGTGTGTGAGTGTACGTGTGTGACAGTATGTATGTGTGTGACCCTGTGGTGTGTTGGTGGTTCCTGTACGTGTACGTGTCACCTTGTGTGTGCCGTGTGGTGTAAGTGTGTGTGTTACATTACATGCATCACATTCATTACTTACATGTAATTAATTAACAATTACATTACATCCTACAGCGACCATTCATTAATTGTTAAAGCTCTACTTGACACCGCCAGAGGGCGAGACTCTTGCTTTAACACAACCAAAGAAAAGCCACCACAAAGCAAAAAAAACCCATGTGTGTGTGAAGTGTGTGTGTGTGACAGCGGTGGTTTCTGTAACGTGTACGTGTGGCGCTGCGTGTGAGTGTACGTGTAGTCCGTGTGTGAGATGTGAGTGTGTGTTTGTGTGGTGTGTGAGTGAGTGTGTGTGTGTGATGGGTTGGACAGATGTGTGGTTTCTGTCGTGCCACGTGGTTGTGTGTGTGTGTGTGAGTGTTGTGTGTTTCTGTTACATGTACATGTCTGTGTGTGTGTGGAGTGAGGTGTGCGTGTGTTCTGTACGTGTACCAGGTGTGTGTGTGTGAGTGTGTGTGTTTCGTACGTGTTACATGTGTGGGTGTGTGTGTGGGTTGTTTCGATAAGAAAACTTACAGAGGGGCACCTGACATGTTGTTCAAGCTAAGGCTCCACAGAATCACCACACCTGGTTACCTATACAGATGGTGTGAAAACCAAACAACACGTATGTATATATAGGATGTGTATCGTGTGTGTGGTAGAACTTACTAGTATTAACTGTATCTATATCTGCATATGTAGATGTGTGTATGTGTTACAGATGTGTGTGTTTGGTACGTGTTACAGGGGTGTGTGTGGTGTGTGTGTTTGTGTGTGTGTGTGTGTGAGAGATTGTGTGTGTTCCTGTAAGTGTTCATGAGTGTGGTGTGCGTGTTAGTGGGTGTCGTATCGTACTGTATGTTGTGTGTGTGATGTAATCGTGTGTTTTGTACGTGTACGTGTGTGTGTTGCAAGTGTGCGGGTACGTGAATGGCGTGTACGTACATACCATGTGCATTACATGACCAGGACATACATGACAATTACAGTACCTTAAGTAACGACTTAATTACATTACTGAATGTTAATTAAGTCTACTTGGACACCGCCGAGGGACGAGGACTCTGATGATTAAACAAAAAGAAAAAAGCACCCACAAGCAAAAAACCCCATGTGTGGTGCATGTGGTGGTGCCGTTGTGACAGTGTGTGTGTTTCTGTACGTGTACGGAGTGGGTGTGCGTCGTGCGTGTACTGTCGAGCGTGGTGTGTGTGCGATGTGTGTTTGTGTCTGTGAGTGTGTCGAGTGGATGTGCGTGTGTGTGAGGTGGGACAGCACTGTGTGTGTTTTCTGCTACGTGCACGGTTGGTGTGTGTGTGTGTGGGTGTGTGTTGTTCTGTACATGTACAGGTGTGGGTGGTGTGAGTGAGTGCGTGTGTTTCTGGACTGTAAGGTGTGTTTTTGGTGTGTGTGTGAGTGTGTGGTGTTTCTGTACGTTGTACATGTGCCGGCTGTGTGTTGCTGTGTGTGTGTGTGATACCAGAACTTACAGAGGGGCCTGAAATGTTCCCTGTTCAAGCTCATGGTCCGAAATCACCACATGGTTAACATACAGATGGTCGTGATAAACACAACAAACGTATGTATATATAGATCCTGCTAGGTGTGTGTGTATGAACTTACTTGTATTTAACTGATCTAATATGCATCTGTAGATGTGTGTATGTGTACATTGTAGTGTGTGGTGTGTACGTAGTAAGGGTGTCGTGGGTGGGTGACTCTTACCTGATCCTTCCACTCGGTGGCGGGCTGTGTGTATTTGTGTGTGTGAGAGTGTGGGTGTTCCTGTACGTGTTCTGTGTGTGTGTGTGCGTTGTACGGTGTGTATGTATGTGTGTGTGGGTGTGTGTGTGTGTGTTTCTGTACGTGTACGTGTGTGTGTGCGTGTGCGTGTACGTGTGTGTGTTACATTACATTGCATTACATTACATTACATTACATTACATTACATTACATTACATTACATTACATTACATTACATACATGTTAAGTCTACTTGGACACCGCGAAGTGGGAGGGAGGGAATCGGCTTTAAACAAAAAGAAAAAAGAAAAAAAAAAGAAAAAAAAAAAAAGGGGGTGAACAGGAACCCCCTGGGGGTGTGTGTGAGTGGACAAGTGCTGTGTGGTTGAGGGACGGGAAGGGTGGTCGGGTGGGAGTGTGCCGTTTGTGTGACGTGTGGTGCGTGTGTGTGCGTGTGAGTACGTGTGTGTTGGGGGAGTGTGTAGTGGTGTGTGTTGTGTGTGTGGACAGTGTGTGTGTTTTGTACGTGCACGGGTTTGTGCGTGTGGGTGAGGTGTGTGTTTCTGACATGTTACAAGTGTGTGTGGGTGTGAGTGAGTGCGTGGTTTTGTACGTGTAATGTGTGTGTGTGTGTGGTGTGTGTGTCTTGTAAGTGTACATGTAGTGTGTTTGTGAGTGTGTGTGTCAGTGGATAAAGAACTTAAGACGGGGGCCTGACATTGTTGTTCAAGTCAGGTCCAGAAATCACCACACTGGTTAAACATACAGATGGTGTGATCAACACCAAACGTAGGATATATAGATGTGTATGTGTGTGTGGTCAATTGAAGATTACTGTATTTAACGTATCTTAGATGCATATTAGATGTGTGTATGTGTCCATGTATGTGTGTGTTGGTGTGTACGGTGTGCATGCTGTGTGTGGTGTTTTGGTGTTGTGTATGTGGGTGTGTGTGAGAGTAGGGTGTGTTACTGTACGTGTTACTGTGTTGCTGTGATGTGCGTGTACGTGTGTGTGTATGTGTGGTGTGTGTGTGTGTGTTTCTGTACGGGTACGGTGATGTTGTGTGCGTGTGCGTGTGAACGTGTGTGTGTTTACATTACATTGCATAATTACATTACAGTACATTACAACATTACATTACATTGCATTACAATTAACATGGTTAAAGTCTACTTGACAACGCGAGGGAGAGGGACTCTGTTGCTTTAAACAAAAAAAACAAAGCACCACCACAGCAAAAAAACCCCATTGTGTGTGTGTGGTATGCATGTGTGTGACAGGTGTGTGTTTCTGTACGTGTAGTGGGTGTGGAGTGTGCGGTGACGGTGGCGCAACCATGTGTGTGTCGTGAGTGTCCAGACTGTGTTTTGTGTGAGTGGGGGCTGTGAGTGAGTGTGTTGTGTGTGTCGTGTGTGACAGTCTGTGTGTGTTTCCTTGTAGTGCACCTGTTCTGTTTGTGTGTGTGTGTGTGTGTGGATGTGTTTATGTACATGTACATGTGTGTGTGTCTGGATGTGAATGACTGTCTGGTTATGTACATGTGTGTGTGTGTGTGTGGGGGTGTGTAATTTATGTACGTGTACTTGTCGTCACTGTGTGTGGTGTGTGTCCCTGCTGCTGTGATAACGAAATTACAGAGGGGGCCTGCACATGTGTTCAAGCTCAGGTCCAGAATCAACACACTGGTTAACATACAGATGGTGTGATAAAAAACACACAAAAGTATGTATCTATACGATGGGTATGGTGTTGTGGTATGAATTCCTTGTATTAACCTTATCTATATAGGGCATATGTAGAGGTGTGTATGTGTACATGTATGTGTGTGTTGTGTACGTTGTCGCAAACGGGATGGGCCCCTCACACCAAATGGGGGAAAACAGCCACAGAGTGTGTGGTGGGAAGGGCTGGCAGCAAAATCTTTATCGCACCCCCCCTACCTAACCTCACAGCCCCTAGGTGTGTGGAGAGTTTGTGTGCTTGTTCTGTAAGTGTTAATGTGTGTGTGTGGCGCGTGTACGTCGTGTGTGTATGTATGTGGGTGTGCAGTGTGTGCTGTGTGTGTGTTTCTGAAGTGTACGTGTGTGTGTGAGTGTGCGTGTTAGAGTGTGCCACGTGGTTGTTGAAATTACATTGCATTACGGCTTACATTACATTACATACATTTTTTTTTTTTTAAAACATTACATTACATTTACATTACATTACATTACATTACATGTTTTAAGTCTAATTGACACCGAGATGGAGAGACTCTGGCTTTAACAAAAAAGAAAAAAGCACCACAAAGCAAAAAACCCCATGTGTGTGTGACCTGTGTGTGTCTTGTGGACAGGTGTGTGTTCGGTACGTGTAAGTGGGGGGGGGAGGGCGAGTGAGGGGAAGGGGGCATGAGCTACCAAAGAAGCATATCATCAAAGTACACACATCCAGCAGACCTTAACGGCCTCTACCAACAGAATGCTCGGTGTGGGTGAGTGGAGTGGGTGTGGGACGTGTGGAATGCGTGTGTGTGGGTGGGCGGGGAAAGGGGGTGTGTTTATGTCCGGGAACGTGTGGTGGCGAGTGTGTGTTGAGTGTGGGGGTTTCTGTAAATGTACATGTGTGTGTGGGTGGGACAGTGAGTGTGCGTGTGTGTATGTAAGTTGTACAAGGGGTGTGTGTGTGTGAGGGTGTGTGTTCGCTGTCGGTACATTGTGACCGCTGTGTGTGTGTGTGTGTGTGTGATAAGAACTTACAGAGGGGGCCTGACATGTTGTTCAAGCTCAGGTCCAGAATCACCACACTGGTTAACATACAGATGGTGTGATAAACACACAAACGTATGTATATATAGATGTGTATGTGTGTGTGGTATGAACTTACTTGTATTTAACTTATCTATATATGCATATGTAGATGTGTGTATGTGTACATGTATGTGTGTGTTTGTGTACGTGTAGTGTTGTGTGTGTAGGCACTGTGGCCTCTGTGGGTGGGTGTGGGTGTGTGTGGAGAGTGTAGTATGTGTTTCATGTAAGTGTTCATGTGTGTGTGTGGAGTGTAAGTGGGTTGTACGGGGTGTGTGTGTGTGTGATGTGTGTGTGTTTTGTACGTGCTACGATGGTGTGTGGGAGGTCATGGTGAGTGTACGTGTGTGTGTTACATTACATCTGATTACATTACATTACATTACATTACATTACATTACATTACATTACAACAGTACATCTACATGTTTAAAGTCTACTGACACCCGCGAGGTGAGAGGAGAGACTCGTGCTTAAACAAAAGAAAAAAGCACCCACAAAGCAAAAAACCCCATGTGTGTGTGTGTGTGTGTGTGACAGTGTGTGTGTTTCTGTACGTGTACGTGTGTGTGTGCGTGTGCGTGTACGTGTGTGCGTGTGTGTGTGTGAGTTGTGTGTTTGGTGAGGGGGTGAAGTGCGGTGTGATGTGGTGTGTGGTGGGCGACAGTTGTGTGTGTTTCTGTACGTGCCGTGTTGGTGTGGTGTGTGAGTGTGCGTGTTTCTGGACATGGACATGTGTTGGGGGGGGTGTGTGTGGAGTGATGTGCGTGTTGTATGTAAGTGTACCATGGGTGTGTGTGTGTGGTGTGTGTGTTTATGTACGTTGTACATGTGTGTGTTGTGTGTGTGTGTGTGGTATAAGAACCCAGAGGGGGCCTGGACATGTTTGGTTCAGCTCAGGTCCAGATCACCACACTGGGTTTAACATAAAGATGTGTAATAACACACCACCGTATGTAATATAGATGTGTATGTGTGGTGGTATGAAACTACTTGTATTTAACTTATCTATATATGCATATGTAGGATGTGTGGATGTGTACATGTATGGTGTGTGTTTGGACGTGTACGTTGTTGTGTGTTGGTGTGTGTGTGGTGTTGCGTGTGTGTGAGGAGTGTGGTGTGCATGACGTTTTCATGTGTTGTGGGTGTGCGTGGACGTGTGGGTATGTTGGATGTGTGTGTGTGTGTTTGTGTGTGTTTCTGTAAGTGTACGTGTGTGTGGGTGCGTGTGCGTGTAAGTGTGTGTGTTACTTTACATTGCATACATTACATTAAGTACATACATTCATTACATTACATTACATTACATTACATTACATGTTAAAGTCTACTTGACACCGCGAGGGAGAGACTCTGTGCTTTAAACAAAAAGAAAAAGCACCCACAAAGCAAAAAACCCCATGTGTGTGTGTGTGTGTGTGGTGACAAGTGTGTGTGTTTCTGTACGTGTACGTGTGTGGGTGCGTGTGCGTGTACGTGTGTGCGTGTGTGTGTGTGAGTGTGTGTTGTGTGAGTGTGTGAGTGCGTGTGGGTGTGTGTGTTGTTGACAGTGTGTGTGTTTCTTACGTGCCAAGTGTTTGTGGGGTGTGTGTGGTGTGGTGTTTCGGTAATGTACATGTGTGTGTGTGTGTTGAGTGAGTGCGTGTGTTTCTGTACGTGTACATGTGTGTGTGTGTGTGAGTGTGTGTGTTTCTGTACGTGTACATGTGGTGTGTGGGTGTGTGTGATGTGGATTAAGAACTGAAGAGGGGGCCTGACATGTGTTCAAGCTAGGTCCAGAATCACCCACTGTTGCCTACAGTGCATGCACAATGCGCACGGGCCCAGCCAAGACTGTTTCGTCTTGGTGAGGTCGGTTCGGGCAGTCCCGATGAAGAAAACAGGGGCAGATCTAGGGGTGTGGGTGTTGGGTGTGTGTGGGGGTGGGGTGGCGGGCCAGAGACAACGAGGCAGCAGGGCCCCGTGTGCAACGGAAAGAACAGGGGACAAACTGGCAGAAATAGAAGAAAGAACAGCAAGAACAAGGAGAGAGAGACAAGCAGAGAAAAACAAGGAGAGACAACAAGGGATGGAGAGACAAGGAGAGACAGACAAGGAGAGAAGGACAAGGAGAGACAGACACGGGAGAGAGAGACAAGTGAGAGACAGACAAGAAGAGAAGACGAGACAATTATATATATACAATTATATTCATTCAAGTATATATATACAATTATATATACAATTACAAGATATGTATTTATAATTATATATTTATAATTATATATTTATATGTACATTTTACTCACTTTTGAACGCAGCAGGAGATACCCTCCCAGCAACAGAAATTTAGCAGCAATATAATTCAATTCAATTTAGCATTATATAATTCAATTTAGCAGCAATATAATTTAGCAGCAACAGAAATTTAGCAGCAATATAATTCAATTCAACTTAGCATAATATAATTCAATTTAGCAGCAATATAATTTAGCAGCAACAGAAATTTAGCAGCAATATAATTCAATTATACACCTGCATGAACAATTATAAAATAAATTATACTTACAATTATTTAAATAAAACTTTAAAATACCATGTATTAACAACAACAATTAAATAAATGATATATACAATTATTTAAATAAAACTTTAAAATACCATGTATTAACAACAACAATTAAATAAATTATATGTACAATTATACGAGGAGGGGGGGCAAGAGTAAAGTTTGCAGACCGCATGTTCAGAAAATGCATTTTCACCCCTGACCACCCACCTACCCCCCCCACCCACCCACCCCCACCCATCCACCCCACCCCCACCCCGAGGCTACATATCTGGACACCCAGGCAGTATTACATAGTGAAAGGGGGGTCCATGAGCATCATCTCGTCAAGGCCTTTCCAACCATACAACCAAAATAAAAATATCAAGTTTGGACATAGTTATTCAGTTTTTAGTATTTTTACAACTTTCTTGGGTAGCTCAGTAGTTCGCACCCTTGGAGGAGATCACCCAGGTACGGAAAAGGACTGAAGGTGTTAATGTGTTATTTATCTGTCTATCTATCATTATCATCATTATCATCCTTATCTTGGTTTAATTGACTCAAATTGTATTCTGGAGCCTGAGGGTCTGCTCGTGTGTGTGAGGGGGGGGGGGGGGGAGCGGGAGGGGGGTGGGAGAGCGGGAGGGGGAAGGGTGCGGGAAGGGAGGGGGGGGGGGTGGGGTGGGGGGTGGGGGGGGGGGTCGGGGGTAGGGGGCTTGGGTGGGAGGGAGAGGGGGGGGGGAGGGTGGGGGGAGGGAAGGTGGTGCTGGGTGGGGGGGTGGGGGGGGGGGGGGTGGGGTTGCGGGGCTTTGCGTGGTGTGAGTGTGGGGGCGGAGGAGGGTGGGGGTGCGTGGGTGGGGGGTCGGGGCTGGGTGTGGGGGGGGCCTGCTTCGGGGAGAGTGGGGGGGTGGAGGCGGGGGGGGGGAGAGGCTCAGAGCGTATGTGTGGGGGGGTTGGGGGGTGGTGTGGGGGGGGGGGAGAGGGGTGGGGGGAGCGGGTGGCGGAGGAGTGGGTGGGAGTGGGGGTAGGTGGTGGGGGTGGGGGGGGTGATGAGTGGGGTGGGGGAGGGGGGGGGGAGAGGGTGGTGGGTGTGCGGGGGGGGGGGGGGGGTGGTGAGGGGTGAGTAGGGTGGGGGGGGGGGGGGGGGCGCGGGGAGGGAGGGGGGGGGAGGGGAGGGCACTAGGGGGGGGAGTGAGGGAGGGGTGGGTGGGTGTGTGGGGGTGTGGGGGGGGTGAGTGGGGAGACGTGGGCGTATCTGGATAAGGTGTGGGGGAGTGTGGGGGGGAGGAGGGTGTGGGTGGGGGGTGGGGAGGGTGGGCTCGGGGGGTTAGGGCGGCGGGGAGAGGGTGGGTGCTCAGGGGCAGTGCACCCTCCCCTGTGGGGAGAGTGGGGGCGGGGGGGGGAGGTGGGTGGGGGTGGGGAGGGGTTGGGGTGAGAGTGGTTGTGGGGGGAGGGGGGGAGGACGGGTGTGTGTGTGTGAGGGGGGGGGGGCGGGGGGGGGGGGGGGGGAGTGGATAGGGGGCGGGGGGAGGGGTGTGGGGAGGAAGGTGTGGTGTGTGGGGAGGGGCGGGGGGCGGTGCGGGGGGGGGGGGGGCGGGGGGCGGTGAGCAGGGTGGGGGGTGGGAGGGGTGGGGGAGGAGGGGGGGGGTGCCGTTGTGTGGGTGGGGGGGGGGGGGGGGGGGGGGGAGGAGGGGGTTGTCTTTTGTGCGGGGGTTGGGAGCTGGGGGTGGGGGGGGGGGGGGGATGAGGGGGCTGTGTGGAGGGCTCAGTGGTGTGGGGAGGGGTTGGGGTGGGTGTGTGGGGCGGGGGGGGGGGGGCCGGGGGGGGGGGGGAGTAGTGGGGTGTGGGAGGAGTGTTAGTGTGCGGTTGTGTGTGGGGAGGTTGGGGGGGGGGGAGGGGGGGAGGAAGGGGTGTGTGGTGTGGGGGGGGGGGTGGGGGGGGGGGGGGGGGGGGGGGGGGGGGGGATAGTGTGTGTGTGGAGTGTGCGGGGAGGAGTGTGTAGGTGTGTGTGTGTGTGTGGGGGGGGGGGGGGGGGGGTGGGGGGGGCTAGACCCCCATGGCCTGACTGCTTTATGGAACATGTCACGGACCAGATGCGGCACGCGTTTTAAGCCTAACTGCCGCTAGTGCGAGCTGGGAGCGAAGTTTGTAGGTGACGTCCGCTGGCGTCCAGCTGCGAGTGCCTTCCAGGGCACCCACCAAATTACAAACTGAATGGGACCCCACTGACGGTTTGGTCTGGTTGCAGATTTGTATCGTCTCGTCGGCCCTCTTGATGGTTTGTACTGCAAGCTTGGAAATTTGCACTGGCAAGAAAGTTACAAGAAGTACAAATAAAAAAGTGGGAAAACGGTGAGACCCCTCCCCCCACCCCCTCACCCACCTCTATCTGAGGCCGCCAGTGGGTGTATCATGATCGTTTCATCAAAATATTGCTCGCGGTTCTCTATCCATATCGAACATGTGGTACGAAATATTTTTCTTGCCCCCCCCCCCCCCCATCGCAATATATTTATAATTATATATTTATACGTTAGATATTCATAGTACAGCTCCACTCCTTTGAAAGAGCAGTGGATACCCTCCCAGCAACAGAAATCTGGCTGCAATAAAATTCAATTAAACACCTATATAAAAAATACATACAATTATATATTTATATAAACAGTTCACTCACTTCTGAACGCAGCAGGAGATACCCTCCCAGCAACAGAAATCTGGCAGCAATATAATTAAATTATACACTTATATACAACAAGTCGATTATACACGTAAAATATACATTTATTTTTTGTTAAAGGTCCTTATACAGATGTATAATATATATATATATATATATATATATACAAAAGACTCACTTTTGAACGCAGCAGGCAAGACCCTCCCAGCAACAGAAATCTGGCAGGCCTTCAATATTTGTATTCTGCCACAGCACGGTTGGTGCAGTATTAAGTGATGGGAGGTTGCCATCATACCACTATCGTCTCGAAACAGTAGCCATCCACTTCCGGCTGGGGGGGTGGGGGGTGGGGATGAGGGGAAGGGTAGGGGGGGGAGGGGGTGTTTCGGGGGGGGGGTGGGGGGTGATGGGGGTTAAATGATCTTCGGCCCTTTTTGCTGGGGGAGGGGGGGGGGTGCTTCGGGTGGGGGGGGGGGAGGGGTAGTGATGTTGGGGGGGGGTGAGGTGGGGTGCGGCCGCGCGGGTGGGAGGGTCTTCGGGGGGGGGGCGCCTTCTCCCCGGGTGGGCTGGGGGGGGAGTTGGGGGCTGGGAGACCGGGGGAGTGGGATGGTTGTGTGGGGGGGGGGTGGGGGTGGGGTGAGTGCTTGTTGGTGAGGGGTGGGGGTGGGTGGGCTGGGGCTGTGGGGGGGCGTCACGTGTGGGGGGGGGGAAAGTGGAGGGGTGGTGGGAGTGTATGTTTGTGGGGGGTTGGGTGCTGGTGGGCGGTGGGGTGGGGGGTCGCGACGGTGGGGGGGTGGGGTGGGGTGGGGGTGGGGGGTGGGGGGGTGGGGCGGGGGGGGGGAGGGGAGGGTCAAGCGTGCCAGGCACGGTTGAAGTATACGTGATGGTATGGTTGCCCTCATCCCTCCTTTCGTCTCGAAACCAGTAGCCATCGTTTCCACCAGGGGTGTGGTGTGTGTGTGGGGGGGGCGTTGGTGTAAGGGGGGGTGGTGGATTGTGTGTGTGTGTGGGTGTGGGTGTGGGGCGTCTGTTAGGGTGCCGGGGCATGTGCCGTTATACGTGTGGGATGGTTTCCCCTACATCCCACTATGGTCGGGGGAAACAATTATCCATAACTTCTTACCCTGGATGGTGTTGTGTGGGTGGCGGGGGGGGGGGGGGGGGGGAAGGGCATGGTGCAGTTATACGTGATGGGATGGTTGCCCTCATCCCCCTATAGTCGGGGAGAGAAAGGGAAACCAGCCAGCACTTCCACCTGGGGTGTGTGGGGGGGGATCGTCACGGCATGTGGTGTGGTGGGGGGGTTGGTGTGTGGGTCGGGTGGGTGGGGCGGGGGTGGGGGTCTGTGGTGTGGTGTGGGTGTGGGTGTGTTGAGGGTATGTGGTGTGTGTGGGTATGTGTATGCAGTTAGTCGAGTGTGCATCTCCACACGACCAACACCCACACACCACAACACGTAGGCCCACCCACAAACCCAAGCCAACCATAGGAAATTCCCCCACACCCCCCCCCCCACACACACACACACACCACACACACACACACACACACACACACACACAAATAAACACACAGGCCCAACCCTCAAAACAAGGCTGTCAGCTTCGATCACCCAGTTCATCATTATCACAAGGCAAGTCCCCCCTCCCGCAGTCCACCCACCCCCCCCCCCCCCCCCCCCCCCACACAC
>JACBWV010000593.1:35000-54475 GCA_013435795.1 Chlamydomonas sp. ICE-L
GTGGTTGTTGGTGCTGGTGGTGCTGGTGGTGGTGCTGGTGTTAGTGGTGCTGTTAGTGGTGGTGGTGGGTGGTGGTGTTGCTCGTCGCTATCACAAGGCAAGACATCAGAAGAGTCGATCATAAGAGCCCCAGACCCAGAGTCTGGAGGCAGAAAGCTAGACAGGCTGGCGGGGTGCTCCACTAAGTGGGGGGTAGACATTCCCTGTAGGTGGCGGTGGAGGTGGCGTTAGTGTTGTTGTTGTCGGTGGTGGTGGTTGTGGTAGTGGTAGTGGTGGTGGTGGTGGTGGTGGTGGTGGTGGTGGTAATGGGGGGGGGGGGGGGGGGGGGGGGGAAGGTCTAGAATATGTCATCAAAACTAGCATTGTCACCAGAGCTTTATCCTATTTTAATATTTAGTATTATCACCAGAGCTGTACCGTATTTATTATTGTTTAGTATTTAGTATAAGCACCAGACCTGTATCGTATTTATTATTGTTCAGTATGTAGTATAAGCACCAGATCTCTATCTTATTTTATTATTTAGTATTATCACCAGAGCTGTATCTAATTTAGTATTATTTAGTATTTAGTATTATTCAGAATTCATTATTATTTAGTATTTAGTATTATTACCAGAGCTGCATCATATTTAGTATTATTTAGTTTTTAGTATTATTTAGAATTTAGTATTATTAAGAATTTAGTATTTTTTTAATAGTTTGTATTATTACCAGAGCTGCATCTAATTTAGTATTATTTAGTATTTAGTATTATTCAGAATTTATTATTATTTAGTATTTAGTATTATTACCAGAGCTGCATCATATTTGGTATTATTTAGTTTTTAGTATTATTTAGAATTTAGTATTATTAAGAATTTAGTATTTTTTTAATATTTTGTATTATTACCAGAGCTGCATCATATTTAGGATTATTTAGTTTTTATTATTATTTAAAATTTAGTATTATTTAGTATTTAGTATTATTACCAGAGCTGCATCATATTTAGTATTATTTAGTTTTTAGTATTATCACCAGGGCGTTATTATTATCACCTGTGGGAGGTCGGTGGTACCAGTGTTCCCTCCTGCAGACGGTGAGCAGCCTGAAGGCTGACAGACCATCTAATCAAAACCATCCTTATCAGCAGAGCTGTATCTAATTTATTAGCCCCTTTCAGTGATATACAATGGTCTAGTGGTAGACCAGATTGCTTGAGGATGAAGGGTCGGGGGTTCGACTCCCCCTTTGGTCGCTCTTGGCGTTGCAGGTCGTTGTCAACTGCGATGGTAGCTTGTCCAGTTGAGGTAGGAGACCGCTCCCCACCCGCGTACGACGGGCTCCCTTAACATCACGCCCCACCAGGCGTCATCATTGCCTTTTTTTTATCAAATTTGTTATTACTTAGTATTTAGTATTATCATCAGAGTTGTGTCTTATTTAGTATTACTTAGTATTATTTAGTATTCTTTAGTATTCAGAAATATTTAGTATTATTTAGTATTCAGAATTATTTAGTATTATTTAGTATTATTTAGTATTCAGTATTATCACCAGAGTTGTCTATTACTTATTTAATATTATCACCTGTGGGAGGGAGGTTGAAGTAGTTGTCCTCCACCGGACTGGGGGGGGTGGGCAAAGCTCCCATAGGGGATCTGCCCTCGCTGGGGTCCGGCACCTGGGCGCCCGTGAGGAGGAGGGAGGAGAGCAGGACGAGAAAGAGGCAGTAGCATATACACATGGCTTGATGCATGCTTGGGCTGTTTGGCGGTTGGTCCCAGTGCAAGCAAACGGGCTGGCCCCCACAAGCCCACGCCTCGTAATAATACACACTGCTTTTGTATACCAGGCTTATTGGTGGTTGGCCCCAGTACGAGCAAATGGGCTGCCCCCCTCAACCTCACGTCTCGTTACAAGGCAATATGTTTAATTTATGCTTGTGACGTTTTACCAAGAGGTGTCGCAAGTAGACACATAGCTACTCAGCTACTCAGCTACTCAGTATAATTAGCTGCTCCTTTAATAGGCTGGGTCCACCTGCTTTAATTAGCTGCTGCTGATTGAATAGGCTGCTTCCGCCTGCTATAATTAGTTGTTCCTTTTATAGGCTGGGTCCACTTGCTTTAGTTAGCTGCTCCTTTAAAAGGCTGGGTCCACATGCTCAGGCCACCCCAAGGCTGGAACACACACACATGGCTAGATGCTTGGTCGTGGTTAGGCTCAGAATAAGGCTGCTAGTAAAGGCTCACAAGCCTTGTGACACGTATTATGTAGTGCTGGCTGTAGTGCTGACTGTAGTGCTCACATGTGTGGCTTGGCTCCAATTGGCTTGGGTGATATTGGCTCGGCTTGGCTTAGCTTGGCTCTCACTTAAATTCGGACCGAGCAATTCACCTGGTCCATCCCCTCAGGCCAGCTCAGGCTCAGCACTTTGGCTTGGCTTCGTTTGGTGGGTGTGTTTCACCCAGGGTTTCATCAGCTCAGGCCAATCCACTCAAAGCCACTCAAGGTTAAAGCTCCGCGTCGCCAACTGCCGGAATAAGCTTTAAACCGCTGTGCTGCCAGGGGGGGTCCGCAGGCGAGTGCCAAGGGAAATGGTGCAAGGCGAAGCAGGGGAAATGCGCGATGCTAGTCTAGGAACGGACGCTGAAGCTCGAGCGCAGACAAATAGAAACCAGCAACGGACGTTGGCTAATCGTGCAAGACGAGAAGGGTTGGTAGAAGGGGCATGCTGGGGCCGGGTTGAAGATATGCGGGGCCGAGGGCGATGGGGGGGGCTGCAACGGGCTGCAAGCCGGTTTTCGCCTGGAAGCCAGGGGGGGGCGGCGTCCAGTGCCACTCCGACACACCTCCTGCAGCTCCTGCCCAGCTGTCGGGAGTCGTCACAACTGCCATCCTGGCAAGGGGCTCTTACTCATGTTCGCCCCAATGGAATTCGATGTGGCAAAATTGGCAATCGAAATGTCATGGCACTTGAGGAGTAAAAAACAAGTCCTAGGCAGAGTTGAGTTCGTGCTACAGTGATCATTTTATCATTTCCGGTTATCCGGTATACAATTCGCGGAGATGAGCCTATTTGGCCTACCCTTGGACTGTAACAAACACAGATACAAACACCATACCAAGTCAACTGCAGACGCTATCAACCACCATGTTTGCACTGCCCAGGTAAAGTAGCAGCCCGTTCTCTACCGCCGTAAGACAGGGCTCCCTTTATACCACGCCCCACCAGGCGTTCTCATAACTTTTTCAACTGCAAACCTAGGCTCCGTTATCACTGTGTGAGCCTCTGCGTAATCAAAATTTGATAACCTGCGATATGAGCATGTCAGAAAACACTCTGAGGGCTGCTCAGCAGCTTGATTATCTCCAGCCACCCTGGTGTTCTTCTTGTCAGCTACGAGCAGCAGCTCCCTGTTTAGTTTCTCTGGCTTCACGTAGACGATGGGGAAAAGGCACAGTAGGTAATGAAACTGTTCTGTTACAATTATGAGATAAGCCCCTTTCAGTGATTTACAATGGTCTAGTGGTAGACCAGATCGCTTGAGGAGGAAGCGTCGGGGGTTCGACTCCCTCTTCGGTCGCTCTTGGCGTTGCAGGTCGTCGTCAACCGCGATGGTAGCTTGTCCAGTTGAGGTAGGAGACCGCTCCCCACCCGCGTGTGACGGGCACCCTTAACACCATGCCCAACCAGGCGTTATCATTACCTTATACAATGATGAGATGGCAGCAAGGACGTGCCTGCATTAGTAGCAAGTAGAGATGGCGGCACGGGGGCCTGCTACCATGTAACGGACCTAGCTGGCGGATGACACCAGGGTACTTCAAATGGCCAAATTGGCCAGCGCTTTAGCGCACTTGAAAACAAAAAAACTGCGCTTTGTTGTGCAAAAAGCGCAAAAATTGCTTGCAGCGCCCACAAGGGGGTGCAAAAAACTGCGCTTAAAGCACAGAGGGGGTCAAAAAGTCAGCGCTCAAAAGCGCAAAAGTGCACGCTTTGAATTACCCTGGATGACACCCGCCAGCGGCTGGCCTGAGGCCCAGGGTAGACAACCTGGCCGGGCATACGCGTAACCGAGGTGAGCATGGTACGACGAATAAGGCGTACCATTACACCCTGAGCCAGCCACTTGGCTAGGCCCCAAGATTTCGACAGTTCTTGACAGCGGATTCCGTCAGCTTCAAGACACACAAGGTTGCATTAGCTTTGGCCGAATAGCCAGTCAGGGGAGCTGCCTAGAAGCTGCTGCTTATAGCCGAAAATAAAAACACTGAGCCACCCTTGAGCAACTATCAGCATCACAAAGTGTTAGGGACCGGCGAATCATATGATGTCGACTCAAGGCGAGTATGGTATCATATGATATCATACAAATTGCATCATTTGACACTGTATATAAATGACAAACTCAGCCTAGTCAGATTGCTTGCATCGTGTTATATCTTAGTGCCGTTCCCTACAAAGTGCTTATCACAACCCTAGGCTTCTTCACCACATTCCACTTCGAGCCTGAAGAAATCCAACTATTACATTCATCGTTCCAGCCACCCTGTTGCATCCGCATCTGCATCATAAAGTGTTGATCACTACCCTTGGCTTCTTCACCACATTCCACTTCGAGCCTGAAGAGGTCGCCAGCTCACAGACTGCAGCTTCATCTCGCTCAACTCGCCTTCCGTGCGCCACAAGATCACCAGGGACTGCGCCACCCTACATTGTGGTAGCAGTGCTCATGTCCAGTTGTGTGCCAGCAATTAGTGCAACACCAGGCACAAGGTCACCAGGGACTGCGCCAACCTACGTTGTGGTAGCAGTGCTCATGTTCAGTTCTGTGCCAGCAATCCAATATGTGCAATGCCAGGCACTAGGTCAAACTCAGGGACACCCCCCGCCCCGTCCTGTTCCTTAAACCCAAACCCGAATCCAAATCCAAATGGATTTCAGTATCTTTCCAGATAACTTCAACAATTTCTATGCAGCGTCGTAAGCGACGCTAAAAATTGGCGGAGTGTGATGGCAACATAATGAAAGGTGGCAACGGAAGCGAGTTCATTATGGGACCGTTGGCTGGCGTGTCAGGCTTCGTCTCGGGGGGGGGGGGGGGGGGGGGGGGGGGCGGTCGGACGCATAAACAAGGTTGCATTAGCTTACGGACAACGTGGTAACCCTGGGGGCTCCCGCCCCCTCGAAGCAAACGGACAACGGGGTAACCCTGGGGGCTCCCGCCCCCTCGAAGCAAACGGACAACGGGGTAACCCTGGGGGCTCCCGCCCCCTCGAAGCAAACGGACAACGGGGTAACCCAGGGGGCTCCCGCCCCCTTGAAGAGGGGGCTCCGCCCAAAATAAAGTTGACTAGCTTACCACCTTAACACCCCTCGCTATGACTTGCAGGAGTGATCAAGAGCAGTTATATTTATATTCTGATATTCAGTGTCTTATTCTGATTGACATTATCATTTAAATTATAGGCTAGGCTAGGTGCAGTTTCCATTTCCATTTCCACTCCCATTTCAAATTCAAATTCAAATTGTAGGCTAGGCTGGGTGCAGTTTCCATTTCCATTTCCACTCCCATTTCAAATTCAAATTATAGGCTAGGCTGGGTGCAGTTTCCATTTCCATTTCCACTCCCATTTCAAATTTAAATTTAAATTATATGTAGGCTAGCCAAGGTGCAGTTTCCATTTCCAATTCCATTTCCACTCCCATTGAAAATTCAAATTCAAATTATATGTAGGCTAGCCTAGGTGCAGTTTCCATTTCCATTCCCACTCCCATGTCAAATTCAAATTCAAAGCATACTATTGGCTAGGCTAGGTGCAGTTTCCATATACATTCCCACTCCCATGTCAAATTCAAATTCAAAGCATACTATTGGCTAGGCTAGGTGCAGTTTCCATATACATTCCCACTCCCATGTCAAATTCAAATTCAAAGCATACTATTGGCTAGGCTAGGTGCAGTTTCCATATGCATTCCCACTCCCATGTCAAATTCAAATTCAAAGCATACTATTGGCTAGGCTAGGTGCAGTTTCCATATACATTCCCACTCCCATGTCAAATTCAAATTCAAAGCATACTAATGGCTAGGCTAGGTGCAGTTTCCATATACATTCCCACTCCCATGTCAAATTCAAATTCAAAGCATACTATTGGCTAGGCTAGGTGCAGTTTCCATATACATTCCCACTCCCATTTCAAATTGAAGGCCTTCTCATTTCTTAAGTTCAAATCAAAGGTCATAGCCCTTTTCAAGTTGAGGTGAAGATGCTAGTTGGGCCAAGATCAAAGCTAAAGTGGACAGATGCTTCCACGGTCAAACGCGCCAATCTATACACGGAGATGAGAATATTTACAGTGACTGGGGAACCACATAAGACACCAGCGGTGGAAGGGGCGGAAGCCTGGAACCTAATCAGGGTACAGGCTATACAGCGCGTGTCAGGGGACCAGGGGACGCAGCCTACAGGAAGCTGTCACTGTGCAGAAAAGCAGTTACTATCTACAGCTATAGTTCTAAGGAAGTACCGTAGTAGTCACCAAGACATAAAACGATTGAGTGAACCGCAATTGATGCTGATAAAAGCCAGCTACAACCTCATGTAATATATATATATATATTATTACCTAATATATATTATTACCTAATGTAATGTTTTCTAATCTACTTCTACGATTATTGTTTCATATGCGTCTTTCTGCTTCCTGCTTCTCGCACACTCTTTTTGCGGAAGGGGGTTCATAAAATCGAGATATTTTTGGCGGAGCCCCCTCTTCAAGGGGGCGGGAGCCCCCAGGGTTACCCATTTGTCCGTCCGACCGAAAGATTTCTTGAAGCCCACGTCAGCCAACGGTCGTGTAACTAACTAGCTTCGGTCAGCTCCATCGTTGCCACCTTTCGTTCCGTTGCCAACACACTCTGCCAATTTTCCGCGTCGCTTGCGACGCTGCATAGGACTTGTCATTATACGGAAGACAAGCCAGCTACAACCTACTAATCTATCAGCTGTGCTCTTACCCTTGATGAGTCCACGGCTACTGACCGGAGCCTGCTGCTGATGTTGATGCTGGTGCAGTTGCTGATGCCCGCCTCCTCTTCCTATCCTCATGCTTGATACGAGGAACATTGCCAGTGGAGGCTCCTGGAAGCAAAGAAAGAGCAAGACATAGCAAAGTATACCGGTTGCTGAAGAGTAAAAGATCGGCTGAACAAGCCCTTGAAAAAGTGACCACCCACCTGACCACCCACCGGACCACCCACCACATACAAGCCAATGAAAAAGCTGACCACCCACCAGACCACCCACCACAAGCAATTGGAAAAGCTGACAACCCACCAGACCACCCACGCACCACAAGCCCTTCAATAACCTGACCACCCACCGGACCACCCACCACAAGCCATTGAAAAAGCTGACCACCCACGGTACCACCCACCACAAGCCATTAAAAAAACATAAAGTGGCGAAAGTCTCAATTACCTCCTCCTCCCTCCAATAAATCCTCATCTACGTATGCTGCTGCTGCTGCTGCCGCTGCTGCTGTTGCCGCTGCTGCTGTTGCCGCTGCCGCTTCTTCCACTGCTTCTGCCGCTGCTTTTTGCATCGCTGCTGCTTGTGCTGCTGCTGCTGCTACCGCTGACTTTGCCGCTGCTTGTACAGCTGCTGCCGCCACCGCTGTTTCTTTTAGTTCTGCTGCGCGTATAGCTGCTTTTACTGCAGCCTTTGCTGCCGATGCCGCTGCTTTCTCCGCTGCTGCTTTTACGGCAGCTGCCTTTGCAGCTGATTTAAGTGCTGCTGCTGCGACCGCTGCTTCTGCCGCCATTGATTCAATAGCTGCTGATTCTGCTGCTGCTTCGGCCGCTGCTACTTCTGCTGCCGCTTCATCTACTGCTGCCTGTAGCGCTGCGGCTGCCGATGCTGCTGCCTCCGCCGCTCTTACTGCTGTTTCTGCCGCAGCTGCTTTTACTGCCGCAGCTGCTTTTACCGCTGCTGCTGCTGTCTTTGCCGCCGCTGCTGCTGCCACCACTGCTGCTGCTGCTGCCCATGCTGCCTCCGCAGCTACTACCATTTCTGATGCCCTCTGTAACTATTCATCTGCCTTTACCAGCATCCTGTGGTCCTCATTCGTTTGTGGCTTCAGGACTTTACGAAGAACAAGAGTGCCTGCTGTCTCGTATCTCAGAGTTGCAGATGCGATGGTTCTGATCTGTGGAAGGGTAGGTGGGTGGGTGGGTTAGTGGGAGGGTGGCTGAAACAATGGACGGCTTGACTTGTGCCCACCCCCTTACCCACCTGACTACGCAAACAAGAAAATAAATAACGGATCTCACCAACTTGCCTTTTGCACTCAATTATTTCATAAATAAAAACAAACCGGTAAAGAAAGAAAATGGAACCCACCAATCGAATAGGCTGCAAGCCTCCGTCTATTAATTCTTGAACAGCTCCTGCTGTACATTCCAAGGATGGCTGAAGAAAGAACTTCTTTGTCTCCGCCTGTTGTGGTTGTAGTGGGGAGGCAGATATTCATGGTGAGTGCGCCAATGATAGCATGAGTGGGAGGGAAGGTGGGTGGGAGCGTATAGAGAGTCACCCTATATCCCCATACCACACAAACCCCCAACCCCAAAACCACAATCCAAAGGGGGTCCCAAGTCACTAGGCCAACCCCTGGAGTACGGATTAGTAATCTACTTGACCCATACAGATCATATATGAATAGGGAACAGCAACTAATATTAGTGTTTAAAAAACAAATATTTACTATTATTATCGAAGTGTCACACGAGGGGAGGGGGCAAGAAAAAAATCATACCTCATGTCCGATATGGATAGAGAACCGCGAGCAATAGTTGATACAAAAAATCATGTCAATACACGCATGGGCGGCCGAGATGGGGGGGGGGGGGGGGGGGGGGGGGGGGTCCGACCGTTTTCCCAACTTTATTTGTACTTTGTGTAACTTTCTTGCCAGTGCGATTTTTTGAGCGTTAAGTGCACCATCGAGAAAGGATCGACGAGACGAGTACAAGTCTGCAACCGTTAGTCGGTTACACCCAATGTGTAATTTGTGGGTGCCCTGGAAGGCACATCCAGGCTGGACCTCACCTACACCTTAGCGCCGAGCGGCAGTTAAGCTGAAAAATGCGCGTTTGTATGCGCATTCTGAATTCTGGTCCCTGACGAGGTTCCTAAAGCAGTCGAGCCTGGGGTTTACCCCCCCCACCACCACCACCACCACCACCACCACCACCACCACCGCGCACACACACAACCTCCTCCCCACACACTGCACACACACACCATCACCCCCGCCCACCCCACCACACCTGAGCAGACCGTCAGGCTCCAGAATACAAATTGAGTCAATTAAACCATGATAATTATGATCATAATGGTAGATAGACAGATAAATAACGCCTTCTGTCCTTTTCATATCTGGATGATCTCCACCAAGGGCGCGGACTACTGAGCTACCCAAGAAAGTTGTAAAAATACTCAAAACTGAATAACTTTGTCCAAACTCCCCCAAGCCAGGGCCTTTTATTCCCGCCACACATAGCGATCGCTGTTTTGACCCCGTTGTAGAGAATATGTCGCTCTAAAATGAACACAAAAACGTGGCTGAATGGCCCTGAAAAGCCATAATAGCTATAGAAAGCCTTATGAAGCACTAAAACGCTGTCCTTGGAGGAGGCCTAAAACCATAAAGCTAGAAAAAAAACACTTTCAGATTTGAAAAAAAAGCCCTGGCCAAAGCTCACCAGTGTCAGCTGCTGTCTTTTTTCAAGTGGGAGATACCCGGTGCGCGGTCCTGGGGCAGTCTCTACCACATGGACCACCACGAGAATCTGTCCCACCTTCAGACGAGGGAAAGATTGGGAAACAGATGAGGTTGGGTCAGGTGATAAGTATATAATAGGTGATAAGTTCAGGTGATAAGTTCAGGTGATAAGTAAAGGTGATAAGGTCAGGTCTCATACACCCTCGTGGTGTCAATCAAGTATACTTTAACATGTCATGTCATGTAATGTCGTGTCATGTAATGTAATGTAATGTAAGGTGATAAGTAAAGACTGGTGTGTATCTGCAAAACAAATTTCTGGAAGTTGAGTGGTGTGAGCTGGTAGACAGGCATGTTTTATTGTCCCTTATATATTTGGCAATATTGGTTATAGGTATGTGGGTACTGGGGTGGGTGGGTGGACGGGGTGGGGTGGGGTGAAGTGAAGTGGGCAGGTGGGAGTGGTGGGGTGGGGTGGATGGCCCGGATTTGATCAGATATATCCACACCTTATTAACCCCTTCGGCCACTACTAGCTTGTTTTATTTTTTACAATAATTTATTTTGTCTCAAAGTGTGAGTATATATTGGTCTCAGTAGAAGAAGTCTTCAGTTTTAGAATTTCAATGCAGTTAGTGTTTCTGTGCCATTCCAGGAGAGGGGTCAGAGAAAATCATTATGAACATGGATTACCATTTGGATGCAAAGTTATATTGCAAATCTATAAGTCAATGGAGATTCAGAATCCTGAAAGGTTTACCAATAGTGCAAAAATTGACGGCTGTAAAACAGGGGATGGAGATCGGAATGGATTGAGCTGTCGAAGCATGTGGTCCAAGACTTCAGTGGAAACCGAAGCCAGGGTTTAGAATCTCGGAGCTAGGGCCAGAGTGGCAGAGATACAGACGATGGGCTGAAATCAGGGGCTCAGGCCCTTGAACAAGTTCTATGCAGCGTCGCAAGCGACGTTAAGAAATGGCAGAGAGGTGTTCGCGACGGAGCGACAGGTGGCAATGGAAGTGATTTAGTTACGAGACTGTTGGCTGATGTGTCAGGCTTCATCTTGGTCAGACTGTCGGTCGGTCAGTCGCACAGACGGACAAATGGGTAACCCTGGGGGCTCCTGCCCCCTTGAAGAGGGGGCTCTGCCAAAAACGGGGGCTGTACTCATGTCTTGGGTCACGTGCTTTGGCAGCCCAATCCTCCCTCAATTGCAGTGCAATGAGATGTTATACACATAAGCACATCTTACTCTCATATATCTGGGTTTTATGTTCATGAAAATCTTGACTTCTTTCTTTTGTTTCTTTTGGGGAGCTATGCTTGACAGCTTCTAGGCAACTCCCTTTCCCTATTCTGGGTCAACCCATAATAAGTTAGCATCACTCAATCAATCACTCGGGTGGCGACGAAGGAGCCTGTTGCTATATTTGGGTTTTATGTCCAGGAACAGGTCAACAAGTTCTTGGGGGAGTGTTTATCGGCCCATCCCAACAATCCAGAATAAAAAATGATCATTATTCAAGCTCCTTAGCTTCGATTGGAATGTAACAAGCACATGTGTAATATCTGTATGTATGCATGCCATATCAGTGCATCACGTAGCTTTGAAAATACTTTAATTTAGTGCATGTTCTTAACAGATTTACAAAATGTGGTTGTGGTGATTGTGGGTCCAGGTGGGGTGCGGTAGGAAGGAACGTGGAGGTAGGTGATGGTAGTGGTAACACCTACTTTGATCTGCTCGGGATTCTCGACTTCTTGTGCGCCCTCATCAGGAGCCAATGCGGAGAAGGGCGCAAAGCAGAAAGGTCTTACAGTGTTCCTGCCGTTCTCCGTTTCTTTAAAACCGTCTGCAGGAAGGGCAGAAATGGAGGTGAGGAGGGGGAGGTGAAGGTACTCTGCATAATGCCCAGAGTGTAATTTTAACAACATGTAACCAAAGTATCTGCAGGTAGGGTAGACGGCATGGTGGGTGTGTTGGGTTGGGGTGGGGTAGCGTAGGGGACGGTATGGCAGAAAAGGGGGCCTCGACCTCGGAAACTACCATTTGTCTCCCAACTAACCCTGTCCTCACCTATAACTGCAGGGCTCGTTTCCGACACAAAGGGTCTGTAGTTCATTTTTACACCATCAAGATGCAACTGTACCTGCCAGCATTGAGGGAAATCAAGGCAACAAAAGTCATTAGTCCAACACTATAGAGATACGTTTTCATTTATTCGCCTAGATTACACAAAGGACATGTCCTCTACCCACAAATCAGTTCGATCTATCCAGTATACCTGGCTAGCCCAGGATCTGTAACCAACGCATACTACATGCATGTATGATACAATAGTACAGATTTCTGCTCCTGCCAGAGTGAGGTCAATAGAGACCTTAGCGTCGCCAACAAGGGACACAGACCCACAGTACATGGTTTTGATGGAATTTCAGGTGTGCTGAATACTTGTGACCTACAACGATTTCCTGGCTGGTCTCAATAGCCACGCTTTGCTGTTGAGTAATCTTGGCTTCGAACTGCACCCCAGGTCTCGCAACCACGTAGACCTTCCCATTGTGCGTTACATCAGGTAACGCAGCTACGGAAGCTCGATCCACGAGCTGGATATCGAAATTGTCGTCGATGCGCATAGCCTTGAAAGGACAGAGGAAGGGGGGGGGGGGGGGGGGGGGGGGGGGGGGGGGGAGATTCCTAGGCAGCGTTGCAAGCGACGCGGACAATTGAAGGAGACAGTTAGCTGACGACAGAAGGGGGGGCTCCGCCAAAAACGATGCAGGATTATAAGATTTAATGGGAGGTTACGCAGTGGATGAAAGATGAAATAAACGCCGCCTCCGAACCACGCAGCACCAGGGTACCAGGGTATAGGGCTCTACACAGGGGGCCCTGGCTCTACACGACCTTGACTGTTGTTGCCCGGAGGCGGAACTCGGAAATGTGACATACCAGTCGTGCACGGATCCGTGACAGTCAAGGTCGTGTAGAGCCCTATAGAGTTCTTATATAGGGGCAGGAATACACCCCCCCCGCTGCTTCGAGAGGTTCCGCCACCGGGCAACAACAGTCTTCCCGTGTTTATTAGGGCACGTGTTTCCCCACGCAACGACAAGTGGCCATCGCGAGCCTATCAATTTCTTCGCTCACTTACGAGAGCTTCGTTGGACCGGGCGCTAGCATCTATCTGGGGGTTCCAGCACATGCTAGGGGTGGAGGCGCAGACACGATTTTACACGAGGACAAATGTTAGCCACTAAGGTTAATTAGGGTCAGGTATGGAAACATGACATACAAGGAAAGGGCTTAGCGGTCTGATACGGAAATATTACAAACAAGGAAAGGGTTGAGCGGTCTGATACGGAATCATGACAGGCAAAGAAAGGTGTGGGCAGTCTGACACGGAAACATGGCGGTCTATTGTCGCCCGCATGAGGGTAGCCACCACTCGGTGTAGGAGCTGTACTGCCGATGTCTGGTAAGTATCCGAGTCAACCATGTCTGGTAAGGATCCAATGCAAACAAGTCTGGTAAGGTCGTTCGTTCAGTGCGGCTTGCTCCTCAATGGGCGCAGAAGACCAGACTCCTATTCCTAAAGCAAGCCAAGCCGAATTAGCGTGTATCTTTCTTTCTTTCTAGGCCTACCCAAGCACATGTTCAGAGTGCATGGTGTGGTCCTGGCAGCATGGTGTGGTCCTGACAGCAGCGGCGGCGTTCATTTCATCCACTGCGTAACGTCCCATCAAATATTATAATCCTGCATCGTTTTTTTGGCGGAGCCCGCCCCCCGCCACTCGTCAACTGTCTCGTAACTAACTATCTCGTAACTAACTGGCTTCGGTCCGCACCATTCCATTGTCACCAGATTGTCTGATTGTCTGATTGTCACCTGTCGTTTCGACAGCCAACACTCTCCGCCAATTGTCCGCGTCGCTTGCAACGCTGCCTAGGACTCCCCCCCCCCCCCCCCACCACCACCACCACCACCACCACCCCCCTTTTTCAGTCCATTCAATGCTATGCGCATCGACGACAATTTCGATATCCAGCTAGTGGATCGAGCGCTGCGCTTCCTGAGGTCGAACACAATGGGAAGGTCTACGTAGTTGCAAGACCTGGGGTGGAGTTCAATGCCAAGATTTCTCAGCAGCAAAGCGTGGCTATTGAGACCAGCCAGAAAATCGTTGTAGGTCACAAGTATTCAGCACACCTGGAATTCCATCAAAACCATGTCCTGTGGGTCGGTCTGTGTCCCTTGTTGGCGACGCTAAGGTCTCTATTGACCTCTTACAAGAGCAGAAATCTGTACTATTGTATTATACAGGCATTTAGTGTGTGTTGGTTACAGATCCCTGGCTTGCCAGGTATACTGGATGTATCAAACATATTTGTGAGTAGAGGACATGTCCTTTGTGTAATCTAGAATTCTAGATGGAGAAATGAAAACGAATCTCTATAGTGTTTGACCAATGTGCTTTGTTGCCATGATTTCCCTCAATAATGTACATAAGGTACACATGCATCATGATGGTGTAGGAATGAACTACAGACCCTTTGTGTCGGAAACGAGCCCTGCAGTTATGGGTGAGGACAAGTTTGGGGGACAAATGGTAGTTTCCAAGGTCGAGCCCCTCTTTTCTGCCTTACCTTCCCCTACGCTACCCCACCCCACCCCACCATGCCGTCTACCCTGCAGATACCTTGGTTGCATGTTGCTTCTAGTGATCAAAAATTACACTCTATCAGGGCATTATGCAGAGTGCCTTCACCTCCCCCTCCTCACCTGCCCTTCTGCGCTTTCTGCAGACGGTTTAAGAGAAAACAACACAACATCACCATACACAACCAAACCCAACACATACAACATCACAATAACACCCAACCAAACACAACACAACAACACAACAACATCCGCACACCCAAACCCATCACAACAACACCGACACCACCAAACCTCCCCCTCCTCACCTGCCCTTCTGCACCTTTTTGCAGACGGTTTTAGAGAAACGGAGAACTAACGGCAGGAACACTCTGAGACCCTTCTGCTTTGCACCCTTTTCAACATTGGCTCCTAATGAGCGAGGGCGCACAAGAAGTTGAGAATCTCGAACAGACCAAAGTAGGTGTTACCACTACCATCACCTACCTCCACCTTCCTTCCCACCGCATCCCACCTGAACCCAGGACCACCACAACCACCATTTTGTACATTTGTCAAGAATCTACACTACTTAAAGTCTTCTCGAAGCTACGTGATGCACTGATATGGCATGCATGCATACAGATTTAACACATGTGCATATTACATTCCAATCGGGGCAAAGGAGCCTGAGTAGTGATCACTGTATATTCTAAGTTGTTGGGATGGGCCGATAAACACTCCTCCAATGACTTGTTGACCTGTTCCTGAACATAAAACCCAGATAAAGTAACAGGCTCCTTCGTCGCCACCCGAGTGATTGATTGAGTGATGTTAACCCATTATGGGTTGACCCAGGATAGGGAAAGGGAATTGCCTAGAAGCTGTCAAGCGTAGCCCCCCAAAAGAAACAAAAGTAAGAAGTCAAAATTTTCATGAACATAAAACCCAGATACATGAGAGTAAGATGTGCTTATGTGTATAACATCTCATTGCACTGCAATTGAGGCAGGATTGGGCTGCCAAAGCACGTGACCCAAGACATGAGTTCAGCCCCCATTTTGCAAACTAACCCACTTCCGTTGACACCTGTCGCTCAGTCGCAAACACCTCTCCGCCAATTTGTAACGTCGCTTGTGATGCTGCATAGAATTTGTTCAAGGGGGTGAGCCCCTGTTTTCACCCCATCGTCTGTATCTCTGCCACTCTGGCCCTAGCTGTGAGGTTCTAAACCCTGGTTCCGGTTCCACTGAAGTCTTGGACCACATGCTTCGACAGCTCAATCCAATCCGATCTCCATCCCCTGTTTTACAGCCGTCAATTTTTGCACTATTGGTAAACCTTTCAGGATTCTGAATCTCGATGGACTTTTAGATTTGCTATATATTATATTGCATCCAAAAGGTAATCCATGTTCGTAATGATTTTCTCTGACCCCTCTCCTGGAATGGCACAGAAACACTAACCGCATTGAAATTCTAAAACTGAAGACATCTTCTACTGAGACCAATATATACTCACACTTTGAGACAAAATAAATTATTGTAAAAAATAAAACAAGCTAGTAGTGGCCGAAGGGGTTAATAAGGTGTGGATATATTTTATCAAATCCGGGCCATCCACCCCACCCCACCACTTCCACCCACCAACTTCACTTCACTTCACCCCACCTAACCCCACTCCAACCCACCCCAACCCACCCCACTTCACCCCATCCCACCCCACCCCGCCCACCCACCCACCCCAGTACCTACATACCTATAACCAATACCGCCAAATATAAAAGGGACAATAGAACATGCCTGTCTACCAGCTCACTCCACTCAACTTCCATAAATGTGGTTTGCTGGTACACACCAAGCTATACTTATCACCTGACCCATCCTCATCTGTTTCCCAATCTTTCCCTCGTCTGAAGGTGGGAAAGATTGTCGTGACCCTCACTGTAGTTGAGAATCTCCCAGGACCGCTCACCGGGTATCTTCCACTTGAGAGAAAGCAGCCTCTGACACTGGTGAGCTAGGATGCTTTGTGCGGTGAGCTTATGCAGCCATCCTGAGGACGGTCAGTGTAGTAGAGAATGCATCAGAATGCATGTAGTAGAGCCCCAGGACCTCTAATCGGGTGTCTCCCACTTAGGAACAAGCAGCACCTGACACTGGTGAGCTAGGGCCTTTTTTTCAAACTTGAAAGTGGGTTTTTTTAGCTTTATGGTTTTGAGCCTCCTCCGAGAACAGCGTTTTAGTACTTCATACACAGTTTTATAGCTTTAAAAGCTTTTCAAGGCCATTTAGGGGGGGGGGGGGGGGGCGTCTTTTGTTTACATTTTTATAGCGTCAATTTTGCCAAACGGGGTCAAAACTAGGGATCGCTATATATAGCGGAAATAAAAAGTTCTGGCTTGGTCGCTTCTTGAGGTGGGCGTGAGCTTTTGCAGCCAATGTGGCTACGCTGGACTTTGATGCATACTAGTATACTTATTCATGGGTTGGCTTCCTTCATATATAATCTGTATGGGTCAAGTAGATTACTAGTCCCTACTACTCCAGGGGTTGGCTTAGTTACTTGGGCCCCCCTTTGGATTGCGGTTTTCAGGGTTGAGAGGTTGTGTGGTATGGGGATATAGGGTGACTCTCTATACACTCCCACCCACCTTCTCTCGCTCCGTCCCATTCATGCTATCATCATTGGCACACTCACCATAAATATCTGCCTCCCCACTACAACCACAACAGACGGAGACAAAGAAGTTCTTTCTTCAGCCATCCTTGGAATGTACAGCGGGAGCTCAAGAATAGAGCCCAACGCCTGCAGCCTTCTCTAACGGTGGGTTCCATTTTCTTTCTTTACTGGTTTGTTTTTGGCGGAGCCCCCTCTTCAAGGGGGCGGGAGCCCCCAGGGTTACCCATGTGTCTGTCCGAGTGACCTACTGACCAACCGACTGACCGACCATCTGACCGAGGTGAAGCCTGCTGGCACGTCAGCCAGTGGTCTCGTAACTAATTCACTTCCGTTGCCACCTGTCGCTCCGTCGCGAACACCTCTCCGCCAATTTTTAACATCGCTTGCGACGCTGCATAGAACTTGTTATTTATGAAATATTAGAGTGCAAAACGCAAGTTGGCGGGACCCCTGATTTACTTTCTTGTTTGCGTAGTCAGGTGGGTAAGGGGTGGGCACAAGTCAAGCCGCCCATGCTTTCAGCCACCCTCCCACTAACCCACCCACCCACTCTCCTACCCTTCCACAGATCAGACGCATCGCATTTGCAGCACTGAGGTACGAGACATACAGCAGACACTCTAGCTCTTCGTAAAGTCCTGAAGCCTGATACAAACGAGGACCACAGGATGTTAGTGGAGGCTGATGAACAGAGGCAGAGGGCATCAGCAATGGCAGTAGCAGCGGCGTCAGAAGTACCAGGGGCAGAAGCAGCAGCAGCGGTGGCAGAAGCAGCAGCAGCAGAGACAACAGCAGCAGCGGGAAAAGCAGCTGCGGCAGAAACAGTAGTAAAAGCAGCGGTGGCAGCAGCAGCAGTGGCAGCAGCAGCAGTGGCAGCAGCAGCGGTACAAGCAGCAGTAAAAGCAGTGGCAGCAGAATTAGCGGGGGCAGAAGCAGCAGCAGAAGCAGCAGTGACAGCAGCAGCTGTAGAATCAATAGCGGCAGAAGCGGCGGTGGCAGCAGCAGCAGTAAAAGCAGCGGCAAAGGCCGCAGCGTTTAAAGCATCGACAGCAAAGGCAGCAGTAAAAGCAGCGATAAGCGCAGCAGCACTAAAAGCAGCAGCGGTGGCGGCAGCAGCTGCACAAGCAGCGGCAAAGGCAGCGGTAGCAGCAACAGCGGCAAAAGTAGCAGCTGTACAAGCAGCAGCGGCAGTAGCAGTGGAAGAAGCAGCGGCTTTAGAATCAATGGCGGCAGAAGCAGCGGTTGCAGCAGCAGCAGTAAAAGCAGCGGCAGAAGCAGTGGAAGAAGCAGCAGAGGCAGAGGCAGCAGCAATAACAGCGGTGGCGGCAGCAACTGTACAAGCAGCCGCAAAGTCAGCGGTAGCAGCAGCAGCAGCAGCAGCGATAAAAAAGGCAGCGGCAGAAGCAGTCGAAGAATCAGCGGAGGCAGAGGTAGCAGCAATAACAGCGGTGGCGGCAGCAACTGTACAAGCAGCCGCAAAGTCAGCGGTAGAAGCAGCAGCAGCAGCGATTAAAAAGGCAGCGGCAGAAGCAGTGGAAGAAGCAGCGGAGGCAGAGGGTGCAGGCGATAATCGAGGTTGGGGTGGTTGGTGGTGTGGTTGGTAGCGCAGCACGTTCCAAGCAGCCGCAAAGTCAGCGGTAGCAGCAGCAGCAGCAGCCGAACGCACGCAGCGATGCAAAAGGCCGCGCCGAAAGCGTGGAAGAAGCGGCGGCGGAGTGGCCGCAGGGGGCCCGCCGAAGCCCGCGGTGTAGAATGCCGCAGCGGTTAGAATCAGAGTGGACAGCGCAGCTTTAGGCATCGATGGCGGCAGAAGGAGCGGTCGCAGCAGCAGCAGTAAAAGCAGCGGCAAAGGCTGCTTTTACTGCAGCCTTTGCCGCTGCTTCTACAGCAGCACATACAAGCAACAGCTGTACAAGCAGCAGCGGCAGAAGCAGTGGAAGAAGCATCAGAGGCAGAGGCAGCAGCAATAACAGCGGTGGCGGCAGCAACTGTACAAGCAGCCGCAAAGTCAGCGGTAGCAGCAGCAGCAGCACAAGCAGCAGCGATTAAAAAGGCAACGGCAGAAGCAGTGGAAGAATCAGCGGAGGCAGAGGCAGCAGCAGCAGAAGTAGATGCGGATTTATTAGAGGGAAGAGGAGGTAATTGAGACAATCACCTATTTATGTTTTTCAATGGCTTGTGGTGGGTGGTCCGGTGGGTGGTCAGCTTTTCAATGGCTTGTGGTGGGTGGTCCTGTGGGTGGTCAGCTTTTCAATGGCTTGTGGTGGGTGGTCCGGTGGGTGGGCCAGTGGGTAGCCAGCTTTTTTGACGGCTTGTTGAGGTGGTGTGTACGATGGTGGCTCCATGGGTGGTCAGCTTTTAAACGGCTTGTTGGTGGGT
>JACBWV010000593.1:55777-98286 GCA_013435795.1 Chlamydomonas sp. ICE-L
TCTCGCAAGGCAAAACACGTTGGTGGAGAGCATTGCCCTTGGTGTCGAGAACCTGCGACATACACAACCTGGAGCTTGGATTTCAGCATTGGGACGCAGATTTTATAATATAAACAGATCATACAATATATATTTGTTGTTCAGTTCATCAATGCTTTTTCTTTTTGAAGACCTTCCTATCACAGTTGGGCAAGTCCCTTTAGACTATTTGGCCTACCCCTGGGCTGTAACATCTATATATATACAAAAATCATGGTCGTGGTCGTGGTGGCCGTGGTGGTGTCATCGCGTAACCGACTTAACCGAGTTCCCGCACAGCCAATTCCCGCTCAGCCAATTCCCGCTTTTAATCCCTCCTGTTTCAACTTCTGCCTTATTTGGCCTCCTGCGAATTCTGCCTTATGCGGCATTCGCCTCCTGCGTTTTCTACCTGTCGCGCATCCCGCCCGATTTCTCCTTTTCCTGCCTGAGTTCATCCACCTGATTTTGGTAGCGCTACACTTCGTCTTCCTACAAGGTTTTCCCCCTGCATCTCTGCAAGACTTTTCCCTTGCGTCAAGAGACCTGTCGCTGCGCACAACGTAAGGTGACGTGGTGAGTCAGCCGACCTGTCAGAAATGTCCGAATCGCATCCATCCCATGTCACAAACTTGACTGCAAATTCGTCCCACTGCATTGAGATACATGTCGCTCCGCATTGTGCCATAGCAAGTACGCGGTTAAGTTGACCGAATGAAAAATCTCGCTGAGCATTCTCGCCCTAACTTGACCAAACATCTCAAATCAGCAACTTGACTGCAACTTCTTCCCACTGCATCGGAAAACATGTTGTCGCTGTGCCTTGTGCCATAGCGAGTACGCGGCTTAGTTGAATGGATGAACCTAGCGATGTTTCCAAGTCTCAGATCGAGTTGACTTCGGAATCAGTTGCGGTGAACAGGATTGTTCTTCTTCGGCCGAACTGAAAACATGCTCGCTAAGAAGAAGCTTTAGTTATGTACAGCTGCGATTGTGCAGGTTCAGTTTTTTCAGTGAGGTCGACTATCGATCACAGCTGAGGTGGCAGGGAAGCAGGTCCGATACTTTTAGCGGAGTCGGATGATGCGCAAACGTTGTCAATGCTCTTCGTCCCGTTTTTCAGCTATGGCAAAGCCCACAGCTGAAGTGGAGGGAGGCAGATAGGGAGTATGTGTGTGCTGGTGGGTGCGTGTAGGAAGGAGGGGAGTGATGAGAGTGAGGAGAGGGTGGGGGGCTGGTGGGATGGCTGGGGTGGGGGAAGGGATGGAGTCAGGAAATATGTCAGGAAGAGTAAGGGAGTATGTTTGTGGGTGGGTGTACATGGTTGGGTGGGGTGGCGGTGGAGATAACTGGGGTGGGTGGGGGGGTACGGTGGTGTTTGTGCTTGTGGGTGCACAAGGGAGACCATCGCAAGGGATATGCGTCCGTCAATGTTTTAAGTTGCATGCACTGCAGGGAAAACCGGCAAAAACCGTTTTGTAACCCAGCCCAAAACAGGTGTGGCCAAAGGGAGGGAAGGGAGGGGGGGATAATGGTTTGGTGGTGTTGGTGGTGTGTGTATGGGGAGGGGAGGGGGGGGGGATCTTGTGGGGTGTGGCCAAAGGCCAAATGGGCACCGTATGATGATTGGGGTGGGGGTGGTTTGTCTACGCGAGAGTAGGTGTGGCCACCGGCCACACGGGCTACCGTACTAGTACATACATACTACATACATCTATATATATAAAGAAATCATGGTCGTGGTCGTGGTCGTGTCATCATCGCGTACCCGCGTGCCAAGGGCGTGTGAAGTGTAACCGACTCGCAACCGACTTTCCGTACACCCAAGTCTTTGCCCAGCATAATTTTCAATTACCGAAACAGCAGATGCGCTGAGCTATGCGCGCGCGCTCATTTCATGTCCACAACTGCCTCCCATACTGTGACTGCAATGAATTGCAATGCAATGAGTGAGGAGATCCTCTCCTCGTAGGTCATTTGCTGACCCTCAGATCGCTTTGCATGGCGCTCGGATTAATAGTTTTCAGTGTTGCTTCTTCACGGAGCGACCTGCGGCTCATGCTCCAGAACTTTCATTTCGGCTCATGATTCGGCTGGCCCTTGACTTTCACTTGGCTCACGCATGCGCACTTGATTTTTCATCTCAGCATTACATTCGTCATCTCAGCATTACATTCGCCCAACCAGGTATCGCTCAGTTTAATAGTTTTCAATATTTTGCTTCTTAACGCGGCCAGCGGCTCATGCTCCATGATGCATGCTAGCGGTCATTATGAACAGGCAGAGGAATAGATTGCGGCTGCCCGGAGGGCCAGCAACACCGCCAGTCAGCGCTCAAGGCAAGCTTGCATGAGCAAGGAAGAACTGGACAGAGCCGGGCAGAGCCAACAAGCGTCGACGTGATGCCCACGCTGCCCGACCCGAGGAGTTACGCACGCCAGGCTCATGATCAAGCCGGACGTGAACAACGCGATCCCATGCCTCAGGATGAATGCGAAGCTGCTAAGCTGCTCTTAACGAAGCCAGGCGTGAAGACTTCGCTTTCCAACCTCAGGAGTTACGCCAGACTCATAGGCAAGCCAGACCTTCAAATCGTCATGCTTTTTTTCTCCGCCTGCAAACGTTGCCACCATTCATCTCATGCATGCGCACATTCGCCATGCCATCGCATCGCCTTAGTCATGGTTGGCTGGTTGTTGCGATTAATTTGACTTTGTTCAAATCGCCACGGCCATTCCGTCCCTCTGTACACTCTCGCGCTTGCACCTCTCATCCCATATCTGAAAGCTCTTTTCGTCGTATCGAATATCGTGAAATACGAGTTTTGGTGTTCCGAGAGTTGACCGAGTATCTGGGGCACTGCACGAGAAGATGAAACTGCAGGTTTGTAGCTTTGGAATTGCACCGGTCCGGTGTTCTCGGGGTGATCAGGGTCTGAGCGTTCGCAAGTTGTTGGTTTGCACTTTCCCCTCTTTCTGCAAGATCAAATCCCACAGCCGGAGAGAAGGGTATGAGGTAGGGAGGAGGACAGTGTGTGTGCTTGTTGGTGGTTGGGGGAAGGTGAGAGAAGGAGAGTGTGTGTGGATTGGGTAAGAAGAGGACGGGGGAAGTAGAGGATACTGTGGGTCTGTATGTGTGTGTGTGCGTGTGTGTGTGTGGGGGGGGGGGTGGGTGGGGTGGGTGGGTGGGTGGGGGGCGGGGATGGAATATGTGTATGACAGGGGGGGGGGGGGGGAGGCCACAGCTGAAGCAGAAGGGGAAAAGGTAGAGAGAAGAGGTGTGCGTCTGAGGGTGCGGGGGGAGAGGGAGTGTAGGTGTGGCCACCGGCCACTCGGGCTACAGCACTTGCATTTGAAGTGGGGGAAACATGATGACTATGTTTAAGAAAGGGGCGGAGGTGAGGACATATGTGTGGCCCATTCTGTAACCCAGCCCCACGGGCACCCTATTATGATTGGGGTGGGAGTGATGTGTGTCTGTGTGGCCACCAGCCACACGGGCTACCGTACTAGTACATACATACATACATACATACACACATCTATCTATATGTAGACATACATGGATTCATGAGAAAAGTTCACGAACTTTTCGTTCCCCGAGCTGGCGCTAGCTGGCTTTCAACTTAATTAGCGAGTAACTTATAGCTAATCACCCAACTACCCACCCTGGCTATCGCTATCGTCTGGATTCGCGGGTTAGTAATAGCGTATCTCCCATCTCCCCACCCAGATTTTGGAAGAAAGAGCAGATGAATGCAAAGCCATAAATCCTCTCCCGCACTCCCAATTTTCGAACTGACAAAGCAGATGAATGCCAAACGATAATTCTTCTTCCGCATTCGATCTGAGCGCCACTATAGACCAAGTATGGCGCTCAGACTCATTGTCTTCAATCTTTTGCTACTCGATGCATGCATGCGCACAATCAACCAGATTAAGGCAGATGGGCGAGGAGTTCACCCAGCAAACTTTTCGATGCGGTCTCCTGCTTATGCTCCAAGATACGAGCCAACGGTCCTAATGGACGTGAGGGCGCGCAACACCGCCAACCAGCGCTCAAAGTGAGCTTGCCAAAGCAGGACAGAAAGGGCTAACAATTAATTTCACCAGCTTGCGAGTACTTGCAATTTCTTCACATCACCATGCTTCTTTTCTCCGCCTGCGAGCGTTGCCACCATTCATTTCACGCATGCGCACTTTCACCATGCCGGTGCATCAATTGTGTCATGATTGGGGGTCAGTGGATGCGAGCAGCCACTTCCTTCCCATTTCTCACACTTGGACCGCTCATCCTATCTATGCAATCTCTTTTCATTGTATCGATGATCGTTAAGCATCCAATGCTTGGCAGTTAGTCGCAACAACTTCGAGCTATTCGAATTCTTCATCACTATCGCCATGGCTCGCGCCTCCAACGCTCATCTCATCACCACACTCTCATTGTATTTCGTTACGCACGGCGCCGCGATTTTGGCTGCGCCAAGTTTGACCCGATGCATGTGTAACTCGAAGTTCAAACTCAACAACTGCACGAGAAAAACCCATGTTCTTGGCCTCATCGCAAATTCGGAACATGAGAGTTCGCAAGCCTTTGTTTGCAGCCTAACATTCTGCAAGGTTACAGCCCGCTGCTGGAGTGAAGTGTACAGAGTAGAGACGAGAGAGGAAAGTGTGTGTGCGTTTCGGTTGTTGGGGAAAGGGACGGTGGGGTGGGGTGGGGTGGGGTGGGGTGGGGGGGGGGGGGAAAGAGTTTGTGTGGATGGGTGGGGTGGGGGGCAGGGAAAGGTCCGGAAAAGTAGGGATACTGTTGGTCTGGCTGGGGGCGGGTTGGAATGGTATGCGTGTGTGATAGGGCTAGGTGGCCACAGCTTTAGTGAAGGGGAAGAGGAAGGGAAAGAGGTGTACGTGTGTGTATGTTGGTGCGGGGGAGAGGGACGGGGGAGATGGCTACCCCTGGACTGTAACATACAAACACATATTTCAGCATCAGGACACAGATCATATCATATTTGAGAGGTGGGTGTTGCTGTTGGTAGGTGGGTGTTGTAGGTGGTAGGTGGGTGTTGCAGGTGGTTGGTGGTAAAAAACGGAAGAAAAGAAGACCTATCACTTCATACTAGGTGTCAAGAAGAGACTCAGATCTCTATTTGGCTACCCCTGGAATGCGATAATCAGGAATCCCATTGCAAAAACAGTACTATCAGAAACCATCAGAGAACTAATCTCGACTATCCAAGACAATCAGAGACAATCAGAGAACTAAGAGCTCGTTGACTAAGTCTGATTGCCCAATCCCATCCGCCCCCCTACTGGATCCCTACCCACCCATCTGCCCCCCTACCCAATCCCATCCGCCCCCCTACCCTATCTCTACCCACCCATCTGCCCCCCTATCTACCTATCCGCCCTCCTACTCAATCCCTACCTACCCTACCTCTACCCAATCCCATCCGCCCCCCTACCGTATCTCTACTCACCCATCCGCCCTCCTACTCAATCCCTACCTACCCTACCCCTACCCAATCCCATCCGCCCTCCCACTGGATCCCTACCCACCCATCTGCCCCCCTACCCACCCATCCGCCCCCCTACTGGATCCCTACCCACCCATCTGCCCCCTTACCCACCCATCCGCCCTCCTACTCAATCCCTACATACCCTGCCCCTACCCAATCCCATCAGCCCCCCTACCGTATCTCTACCCACCCATCTGCCCCCTTACCCACCCATCCGCCTTCCTACTCAATCCCTACCTACCCTACCCCTACCCAATCCCATCTGCTCCCTACCCACCCATCCGCCCCCCTACTGGATCCCTACCCACCCATCTGCCCCCTTACCCACCCATCCGCCCTCCTACTCAATCCCTACCTACCCTACCCCTACCCAATCCCATCAGCCCCCCTATCCTATCTCTACCCACCCATCTGCCCCCCTACCCATCCATCCGCCCCCCTACTGGATCTCTACCCACCCATCTGCCCCCCTACCTACCTGCATCCTTTCGTTACTGGGGACAAATCCACGGCGGTCAACCTCAGAGTTGATGGATGACAAGTTCAAGCCGCTAGTGTAGGGGGCACTGTGAAAGCAAAGCAGGAGTTACATGTCAGGGTTCAGGGCTTAGGTTTGCGGTTTTTACTTAACCCAGATCAACTTGTCTGCCCAGATCAACTTGTCTGTTCAGATTTTGAACTGTTACATTATTTGCAGCCAACTGTGGTCTGCTCACTATATTCCAATTCCAAGTCCTCTCGTACTGTACCCACGGATTCAATTACTTGGTTACATGGCTCCAGCAATCAAGTTGGCTGATCACTGTATTCCCCAGGTACCAGGTCATGACACATGAATTAAGGGCGCCTTGAGGCGCGTCCCGAATGAAATTATCAGAATTCTGATTTTAATTGACTTTAATTTAATTGTATTTAATGTTGTGTTATTTTAATTCTGTTTTATTCCATTCAATTTAATCAACCTGATTTGATTGCATTTAATTTCTTCGAATTTATCAATTCGAATCAGATTTAATTTCATTTAGTTTTATGTAATTGAATTTCATTGAATTTATGGATGTTGTAGCTTTGTTGGCTATAAAGTGACAACAAATGAGTTTTTGAAAGGTTGCTGATTTTTAAGCAGTATTGAACGTCCCTGTAATGTAATGTTATGCAATGCATTCATGTAGATTGCCTTTATTTGTAATAATTTGATGCAAGAAAAATTAGACGAATCTGGGGTCTGGTTGAGCTGAAGGAATCTTTACAAGGTATTGCTTGTTTGGGCCCAGCCCAGATGTGAACGGTACGTCCCGTCCAGCTCACTCCTCAAAGCCACCTTAACGTACCGATGGGTGCAACCGTCGATGTCGCGACCCGTAGTTTCACGTGCATGCCTACAGACTTCACGTCCAAACGGTTAGAACCGTCGATTACATATCACAGGTCAATGTTTAGGTCATGCTTTAGGTATTGCGTTGTGTTGTGGGCAACTTGGACAACAACAAAGAGAATCACACAAATCATCATGAACATCATTAAAAGAGAATCACACAAATCTTGGTCTTGGTAAACGGGAAAGAGAGAACCACAGAAATCATCACGAGCATCATTCATCAAAGTCATCAAGTCTATCTAGTAAAATAGTATGCTTTAGTCACAACACAATCTATTACTCACACGCTACGGCTAGTCTGCTTCCTTGTAGCTGCTGCTGATGTCTTTGATGCTTTCTTGTTGTTGCCTTCTTCATCAGACGATATCTCTGTGTAATTTACCCAAATTGACCAAATGTAGTACCCACACTACCCAGATCAAGAGGTGGAAGGTCGTGAGAAATTGCCATTGTTTATCAAGGATTGTATGTGTGCTTTAGTGTCTCGATTTGTATATTTAATTACATGGCATCGAAAAATCAAATAATGGCCCCAACAATTCAGAAAATGGCTCCAACAATTCAAAAATGAAAAATCTTCAAATGGAATCTATTAGAGTCACAAGGCTATTTAATCAGCATACAATATGTTTATCAAGTCAATTAAAACGAAAACACACTGGCTATAGTCAGCTAGAAAGTTGTAAATAATCATTTTATTTAGCTATACTGCAAAGAGCCAACACTATTAAAATCATAAATAATAACCCCGTAATAACGTAAGTACTATTTCAAGGAATTATTTAGGAATTGCATATTATATTCAACAGGATAAAATACAATTAAAATTATAATATGGCCGATGTGTCATTACCGTTTCAGGCTATCATGTAGTGCACATCCAAGTTTCTAGGATGAACAGCTCTCCTATCTCTATATGGAACCGAACGTAATGCAATCTACTATGCTGATATTGTCAGTATTCTACTTATGTTTACATATTGACGTACAGCCTAGTGGATAAATCAAAGAGCTGTCTAAAAACTGCAGTCATGCAGAAACCAACTTTCTTCAAACCCTGTAAGATGTACGGGATTAAAGAGATATAGCTTGTTTACAAATATGTTTGTTGAAGCACAATTAATTTCAAAATGTGCATCTGCAACAAACTTCATTAAAAACTGTATCTACATCGCAACCACTCTTCCAAAATGTAAGTCTACGATAGCTGTTCTCAGGCTGTAGATGCGATGTAAGATTAGCATTTTGAACAACCCTGGTGAACAGAAAGCTATTCAAGCACTATTTGTTTCTGCTACACGAAGTAGCTTCTAGGCAGCTCCCCTGGCTTGCCATTCAGTCAGTCGGTTATATTCCTCCTCTTTCATTATAAACCAGCCATCCAAACTGACAGTGATCCTTTAATTGTATACGATATCAACATCTCCTCCAACAAGCGCTGCCTCATGTATTCCACCTGCATAGCAATCAAGCTCACAATCGATTGAACAGATCTGCCAAAATATCCAGGTGTAGCATAGTCGCTGGCTGAAGGAGCTGCCTAGAAGCTGCTCAGAAAAGCCAAACATAAAATCCCTAACGAATGCTAAATGGTACAGTATGTCAGGAACGGCTACACTTAAGGTTTCTGCTTGTCCTTGCGCTCGGAGGACTGTTGGAAGGCTCCCCTGGAAATGATGGGCTAAAAAATATAGATATACCTCTCAGGAACATTGCTGGAACAGTGGAACATACCAATCTGGTCAAAGAAGTGCAGCTTTCCCTCCATGCATGATATCTTGACCTGAACCATGGACGTGGGAAGGTTACTACCGGTTGGAAATTACTGAGTACTTAAGTAGTAGCATGCAGCTTTAGCCAAGCCACACTGCTGTGCACTTGTAAGATGCTTTCAAGTTTTCCCTTCTTTCGAACCCGTGTTCAGTTCGTCTAGCTTCATACGTTGGAAAGGAATACAGGAAGCGGGCCATAGTCTTCCATGGACGCGCGCCATCAATCAAGAAGCTTTATACCGGTAATGGTTGGCTTCTGTCAGGTGTGATCTAACTAGCAGTGCGAACAAGGATTGCTCACCTCGCGTGTGCGTTGCACCCGTGTTCGTTTAACCTCACGCGACGGACTCTAACTCTACGGACGCGCGCCATCAACCAGGAAGTTTCATACCGGTGCATTCATCCGAATTGTCCATCCTGGTGTCGGAAGCAACACCTCATCATAATTGTCTAGAAGCATGGCATGAGGAAGCGTTGTGGTCAGAAGATAAAATCGTCCTGTTATGCTTGCGATGCGCTCTCGGCACCTTTATTAGCCTTGGGATAGTGTCAGCGCCAGGTCAGACAGTTAACCGCTTTAAATTGAAATTGAAATTGAAATTGTTACATCCGTGTAGAACCGTTACTCACAGGACGTGAAGTTAAGGACACCATAGCGTAAGCCGGAGCTAGCTATAGTCACCGTAGGGCCATCTCAGTAAAAAGAATTACCACTGATGCCTGACCGGCAGGCACCGTAGCCACATCATGCCAGTGCAGCTTAATACGGGGGTTTTTCACCCCGGTTGGGAAGCACCGACACAATGCAGCTGGCAAGACAAAACCTGAGAGGGGGGACGGTCTGTGTGCTAGTCCCCGGGTATCGACCCGGGGTGTGCTTCCATAAAACGTCTGCACTGTAAAATACTCTGAAAGCTAGTGATGGTGTGGGAGTGGACTGTGTCCGCCAGTTTGAGGGCACATGATCTCTGAAGTCCAAGAGTGGTCATAGAAGTCAAAAAAGAGGTTGGAATAGTACCAGTTGTTCCAACGGTGATAACTTCATAGTGAACGAGGTATCCAGCCGATCTAAGGCCATTTACTAATTCAACATGCTGGGCGTGTTTAGTGATAAACTTAGTAGCATGGTTGGTATCAGAGCAGTATCCAAGCTCAAGAACCCAGAGTTCTTTATCAGACATACAGGTAGGAGAGTCTATGTCAGGTAGGACGGCAAGATCAGGTCTCATTCTCTTCCAGTCCGCTACAGTAATAGTGGAGGGGCGTAACCAGTCAGGGAGACGTTTGCCCAGGACCCCCCTGGGGAGGTCCTCTTCCTTGCCAGTGTCCATGATCATTCTGCGGGATCCCAGGGCTCCGGTGCAAATGGCCTTGTGGATGAGTCGCACTGCGGCGTCATGTCTCTTGATATAGAGCCCCTTGAAAGTCCGGTGTGTGCAGCCCGCCAGGATGTGGCCCGCTCCGTCCTCACAGGTGTGGCAAATGGGGCATAGGGAGTTCGTGGGTGGGTGAGTGCTTGTAATATAAGGGAGTTTCCAGCGGAATGCAAGTTTACGGTTCCACAGTCTACCCCAGCGGGCTTTAAGGATGTGGAATTTAGTTTTATGTTGGATAAGGGTTGAGGTCCAAAATTTGTTACTTGCATGAGGAAGTTGGTGGGGAGTGTTATCAGCCCAGGTGGTTGCATAAATCCCTTTAAGAGGGTGTTGGCCAAGGTGGCAGCTAGTGGGCAGGTTAGAGGTGATACCTTGTGTAAGGTTAGGTGCTAGGATGCGTGGGGGAATATCTCCCATGGGTGTGCGAGGAGGTTGAACTGTGGGCCAGTAGACATTGTGGCGGGGGATTTCCCCAGTGTTGTCAGTAAAATTGGTGGAGGCAGGGTGCTCAGCTGCCTTGCGTGCCAGAATGTCTGCCCTGTCATTTCCAAGGATACCTGTGTGGGAACGGACTTTACAAAGAGTGGTGTGTGAGCCATGCAGGATGCGTTGAATGAGGTGTTTTTGAATTGATTGCAGAAGTTCAGTATGAATGGAACGGGTTGTTGTGGTAGGGTCATGAATCATTTTTTTAATAAGTTGAAGAGAGCAGAGGCTGTCTGTATGGAGTGTAAGGGATTTGTCGTAGTCAATGTTGAGAAGGGCTTGGTGGATGGCTACCAGTTCTGCCCTGTTGTTAGTTTTGGTGGCCCCTATTCCCCCAGGGTTGATGGTGTAGCTTTGTCCTGCAGCCGGGACATATACTGCAGCACCTATTTTACTAGGGTGCCCTGGTTTACCTTTTATTAGGCTACCATCTGTGTAGACCTGGAGGCCTGAGGAGGGGGTAGCTAGGTGAAGACAAGGGTGAGTAGTGGTAAGAAGAGAGGGAGGAGGGTGTTGGTGGAGTGGAGTTTGCCAAGGATTTTTGGCAAGAGATTTGAGTTTCCGGGGGTAAGTAATGACAATGTCAGAGAAGGTAAGAGTGGGAGGTGGAGTGATAGTAGAGGGCTCCCAGGATGAGGAGAGGCTTTGCATGTAGTATGTCCATTGGTCAATAAAATCTGGGAGTTTAGGAAAATAGGTATCTTGGCTGTGGGGGTTGCATATAAGGATGAGGTGTAGTTTGTGGGTGGAGGGTGGAGTGTGAGATTTGCTGCCAAGCCAAATTTCAGAGGTAGTATAAAATTCAGACTGCGGTCTGGAGTCAATATAGTGAATCCAGGAGTGGTGGAGGAGGGTTTTGTAAGGGGCAGCAAGGTCGTCAGGGAGGAGCATCAGGGTGCAGGTAGGGCTGAGAGTATTTTCAGCATGGTCAGCACTGGCTAGGGCCCACCTTAGAGCTTGGTGTGCTTGTGTCGTGGAGTTAGGAATGTCCACCAGTGAGCCCCCAGTCCAGATGGTAAGAAAGGGGTCTTGGTTGGAGCCAAAGAGCTGATCAGCAGGGCTGGTAGAAGAGAAGCTGGTGAGGCTTTGGTCGTAGCTAAGGGGGTTAGAAGTACGATGGTGAGTAATGCCCAGAGCAGCTGCTGCTTGGTAGAGAAAAGGAGAAAGAGTGTTGGTAGCAGCAGGAGCAGCTCTGTATCTGGTGAAGAGGGCAGCTAAGTCAGTGTGGTATGTTCCTCCTTGGGTCAGTTGGTTCCATTTGGTAGGGTGGTGATTTTTGAAGTGGTCATAGTTTTGTTTGAGAGAGGTTAGTCTGTCGTTGGGAATGTGCCCAAGACAGTGACCAGTGGGGTTATAAAGATATGAAACGTTAGTGTGTGTGTGTGTGGATTGGTCATCCACAGTGGTGAGGATGCCTGTTTGTATAATGTAGGCTGAGGGTGGTTGAATGTCCCAGTCTGGGTGCCTGTCGTGTGTGTCAATTTTCAGAAGTTTGTGAACAAGGTTGTGGTTGTCAGCATTAAATCCTGGGGAGGTGGCCCATTGGCCTTGTTGTTGAAGGTTAGTAAGGTGGGTGTCCTTCCTAGGGTTGAGGTGTGTGGTTAATGGGGGAGTAGTTTTAAAAGTGTGGGTTAATTGGTCGTATGCTGGTTGTCCCAAAATTTCAACAAGGTGAGACGCATTGTGAGATAGGGGTTTCCAATGTATGGTGGAGGTAGTGGAGGTAAGAGATGTGCTGTGGTGGATGCTGTATCCCATGTGTGTGTAGGAGTTGATATGTTCGTTGTGCATGATGGTTGGGGCCCATTGAACGTGGACAACAGTGGAAGTGACTAGTTTGTCGTCGTTGTAGGAGCGCTTGCCCCGCCAGCTCGTGATGTGCAGGGCTTTGTATTGGGATCCGTAGGTAAGGTGGAGCAGGCGCGCCGGTGGTGCAGGTGCGCTGCTGTCGGGGGATGTCATGGCCTCGCGGATCCTGTCAGGGTGTGAGGTGGGAGTTATTCTATATGCACGGTAAAATTTAGAGGTGGAGGAGTGACGGATCCAGGATTTGCACAAGTAGTGGCGTGCTGCCCAGGTGGCATCACTGCTGGGTCAGCCCCATGCTTGGTGCGCGTGACTGCCTTCGGTCTGCGTGGGCCACGCCCACCATTGGTTTCCTTCCAGGTCCCCAATGGAATCCGCCTCGTAGTCTGCGTCAGTAACAGTGGCGTGAGGTTGGTAACGCTGGGTGGGTGGGTTGGAGGTTTCAATAGAAGCAGGAGATTTAACGTTATCTGGAAGCTAAGAGGGACCCCTCTAAGTGGGTTTCGTTCAATAGAGGACTCCTGAAGGTGCGGGACAAGGCTCCCCCTTCAGGTGTCTCATCGACTGATGCATGAAGTGGACTAAGGTGCCTTGCATGGAACATCAGAGGACAACTCATTGTTCTGAGCAGCTGCGGTGCAGCAATGAAAGTGGTGAGAAAACACGACATTTTATTGTTTTCACACACAGGGGTGCGTGGCCAGCTAGACACCCCCCACATTCCAGGTTTCAAATGCCTTTCTTGTGCCCCTCGCCCCAAGTTGAGCAAGGATGGGGGGGTCGCTATCTATGTCCGCACTTGCCTAAATGCTACTTTAGTCCATGAGGCACCTGAATTAGGCATGGCATGGATTCGCATACATGGAACACACATTGGTGTGTGCTATATCCCACATGCTAACAGCTCATACTACAAACATGGTGACGACTGCATTAGTATAGAGGACCACTTCCTCACTCTAGGTAAAATCATTGGGAACTTCCAGGAAAAAGGCAACGTTGTGGTGATGGGTGACTTCAACGCTCGGGTTGGTCTTGGTGTGGACAATGATGATACCGAGTTAGGAGATGAACCAGTATCCCAAACCAGTAGTACAGCCCCCAACCAAACCATTCAACCGAGGTGTAGCATGGACACAGCTCCCCCCAATCGATTGGGGGGGGCCCTACTCCAGCTATGTGTAGTAACTGGTCTTATCATCCTTAACGGTAGAACAGAAGGTGATATGCAAGGTGCACATACCTTCTTTGCAGATGGCATGGACAAGAAATCTGTCATTGATTATGCGCTAGCCGCCCCTAGTCTTCTCAACACCCCAGGAGTCAAGTTTAGTGTGGCTCCCAAGAATGACTGCCCTCTCAGGCCCGGGGGTGGAAAGTTTGATCACATGCCTATCACACTCCACATACCAGATGCTGCCCTTAGGCCTTCTCAAGGTACTATTAGTACACCTGCTGGTGGTAAACCTTCGCCCAAACTGAAATGGAAAGACAACTATGTCCAGATGTATGCACACACAATTAAGCGTGATCCAGACGTTAACCGATTACTTGACAATGCACTCCATAGCTCATCTATGGAAGATTCAGAGAAGGGGATTGCTAGTGCTATTGAACTAGCCATAAGCAAATGCACACCATGTCACAAACCTGTAGCTAAGCGTAAGCACGGGCCCGTGAACGCATGGTATGATGATGAATGCAATCGTGCTAGACAGGCAGCAAGCCAAGCAGAACATCAACATGGCTCTAGCTCTGACTTGGCTGGTTCTATGCACAAGGAGTACAAGAGGATTCTCAGAAGAAAGAAGAGGAAGTGGCTAGAAACACGCATGGAGAACCTTCATACGAATCTTCGGCATAATCCGAAAAGTTTTTGGAAAGACGTGCGTGAGCCTAACAAGGCCACTACGGCAGATATCACAATTCATGATTGGACTGATTATTTTGCAGACCTCTTTGATGTGCAAGTAGGTATTGATCCAAGTCTGGATGCTAGGGACTTTGTCCCTCAAGCTGATGGACCTCAGATAGAGGCCGCACCAACATGGTTATGTCAAGACTTTACCACCCAGGAGGTGTTTTCTGTTCTCCAATCCCTACGGAAAAACTCCTCCCCCGGGGTAGATGGTATCCCTGCAGAATGGTACAGATTTGCTTCCCATGAGGCCAACTCCCGATTTGTACAAGCTATGACTAACCTGTTTAATCTCATCTGGAAGACTTCTTACCCTAGCCAATGGGCTGCAGCTGCCTTGGTACCCGTACCCAAATCCAAAGGCAGTGTGTATGACAAGGACAACTATCGAGGTCTTGCGGTGAGCAACTCCATAGGAAAGATCTTCTCCCTTTGCATGCTACGTAGACTAGATGATTGGTCAGAAGAATTCAACCTTAGAGCCGCTGGCCAATATGGATTTAGAAGTGGTAGGGGTACTGCAGATGCATCATTCATTCTTAACCATATTGTAGATAAATATAGAGAAAAGAAAAAACCACTCTTTGTGGCTTTTGTTGATTTCAAGAAGGCTTATGATTGGGTCAACAGAGACTTGCTATGGGATTGCTTAGCAAGGCTAGGAGTCAAGGACCCCTATCTCAGTATTCTGAAGTCCATGTATAATCATGTTGTTTTCCAAGTTCGCCTACATGGGGACATTGGATCCTCCTTTCCATCCCTTGTAGGAGTTAAACAAGGAGACCCCCTATCCCCACTCCTATTCGGTCTGTTCATTGATAGAATTGAATCGTTCCTCCAATCCAAGCTCCCAAATGTAGGGGCTGAGCTTAGGGGAAAGATTCTGCAACTGTTACTTTATGCTGATGACCTAGCTATAATGGCAGAATCCCCGGCAGATATGCAAGCGATGCTTGACTGCCTGAGAGATTTCTGCGAGGCTACTAAGATGGCTGTGAATATAAAGAAAACTGAGATTGTCGTTTTCAACAAACAATTCTGTGATGAGGCCCGCATGGATCCTGATTACAAATTTGTCTATGATGGAGCACAACTTTCTACAAAGTTATCTTTTATCTACTTGGGATCCCTCTTTGTGGATGGTGACTCAAGCAATCGTGCAAAAGCTGCTTTTTCTAGGATGCTCACTAAGGCCCAAAAGGCACACCACATGCTTCGTAGGCGATGCCATACTATGGAGATATACAATATTGATATTCTCACCCACCTGTTTGATTCTCTTGTACAACCTATCCTGAATTTTGGCTGTGAGGTGTGGGCTCCTTCTATTCTGAACAACACACTTATCTCAAATGACCATGCTTGTGAGAAATGGCATAGAGGTATACTTAAACAAATGTTGGGTGTTTGCCAATCTACTACATCTAATATTATCATGGAAGAGCTGGGTAGAACCCCGTTGTGTTTTGCTTGGCTTAAACAAGCTTTGCGCTTCTGGAACAAGACCATACATAAAGAACCTGAGGATCTCATTAGAATGGCTCTTGAGGAATCTTTTGACTCCAACACTGGCTGGGTTCATGACTTGCGTTGTGCTCTCCACAAGCTAGGATCCAGTAAAAACATCAACATTTTGGAGGCTGTCGATGTCGAAGGTATTATGTCTGAAGTTTTTGAGTCATGGAGGTTTAAGTACCCAAGTGACACCAATGCAGTTAGAGACATCCCTGATGAGAGAAGGGTTGGCTTTAAACGCCTCCGATACCAAAAATGGTTCGCAGCCAACAGCAATGATGAGAATGGCTTGATTCCCTTTACATCCGCCTTACATAAGCAGGATCAGATTCGTTCTATAGCACAGTTTAGAATGGGTTCCCATTGGCTGAACACAGAAAGAATGAGGGTGGTGGATAGAGCACACATCCCTCGCTCAATGAGACACTGTCAAATGTGTGGGTTCCAAAAAACTGAGGATGAAATGCATATGTTTGAGTGCCCTTTTTATAATGATATTCGCCTCCGCTACCAGAATCTGTTTACAGATATTTATAGGCATGTCCATGAGGATACCGACTTAACCGTATGGAATGTGGAATTCTGCGATTCCACATTCAGAACCTTTATGAATGGAAATGGCACTAAGTCTTTTTGGAGCAACCTAGCCGACTATCTTTCTACTTGTAGAAGAGCAAGACAGGAAGCCCTGGACTGCTTAGTGGCACCGTAATTTATTATCCCTTTTTTTTCTTCTTGAGACTTCTCATTTGTTAGCTTCTTACCTCCGCCACTGTAAGTGGTTGAGATCTGGGTCCTGCTCTAAGGGGTTTAATACCTACGCCACCAAAACGGTGGTTGGGAGTTTGGTTTGTTTGTCCTCGACACACCCCTGATGTAATGGGGTTTTTTGCTTTGTGGGTGCTTTTTCTTTTTGTTTAAAGCACAGAGTCTCATACACCCTCGCGGTGTCAAGTAGACTTTAACATGTAATGTAATGTAATGTAATGTAATCGGTTGTGTTCTGCGCAATTGCGTAACCGGGCGCAAGTTGTCGGTGTGAGAGGGGAAGTGGGTCAGAGTGTATTGGGGAGGCGACAGTTTGGAGGGAGGAGAGGTGAGCGGTGAGGCGGTTCAGGGACCGTTTGTGGTGTTTTGTAACTTTGTGTAAGGTGATAAGAGAGAGATCTGTAGTGCTGACAAGGTGAGTTCCCATGGGGGTGACCAGGTCATGGTATGAATAGATGGCCAGGTCATGGAATGGAGTCATGAGTGATACAGGGATTGCCTGTGGAGGGAGAGGAAGAGAGTGTATGTTAAGTTTGTCAAGAAGTTCTGTGTCATTCCAAGAAATTGTTAGGTCAGATTTTTTAATAATTTCCAGCTGGCGGGCTAGGGACATATACTTAAGTTGCTTGCGGGATAGAGAGAGAGGATCTAGAGTGGTCATGGTGGAAGTTGATTTATTAAGGAGAGCTCTAGTGAGGATTCCCAGGTGACCTTGGTCGTTCATGGACTGGGTGAGGGCTGTTGCAGTAATCTGGGTGTATTCAGTGAGTAGGGAGGGCACCCCTAGTCCTGCCTCTGTTTTAGGGAGGTGGAGTGCTCTTGTCGGAAAAGATCTGGGAAGGGAGCAACAGAGTTTAACTGTTTTTAATACTGCTCTGTCAATGACGTGAATGTCGGTTAGTGAGAAGGGAGCTACTATCATGGGGTATTTAATAGCTGCTCTGACACATTGTGAAATTATTCGTAAGCATTGGGTGGGGGTTGCCCTGTTTTTAGCTTTGGTGAGGATACTCAGCCCTTTATTGTGAATGGTTTCAATAGTAGAGTGGAGTTGAGTTTTCCAATTTAAGGTAAGTGAGATGTGAACCCCCAAGTATTTGTAGGCTTGGTCAAGCGGCTGGTAGGTAGCATAGGAGTTTCCTAGTGGAATTTTATCTAGCCTTTGTTTGAGAGTGTTGTTGTGAGTAGGTTGAGAGGGGTGTGATTTGTGGAGTATGCCACTGACCACACATTTGGTGGCGTTAAGAGGAATGCCCGACCAGATGCTAAAAGTTTGAACTTTACCACATTGGATGCGAAGGTCCTCTGAGCTGCCGGTTAGGACAGCAGTGTCGTCAGCATACCCCAAGCTGCTGGTGTGGTGTTCATCTGCTGTTTTGAAGGGTAGGGATGCTGCTCTGTATCCTCGTCCCCCAGAACGGAGCCATCTGTGTAGGGGTTCTAGAAAGATAATGAAGAGTAGGGGGGAGAGAGTATCCCCCTGGATGGTGCCCCTAGTGATGGGGATGGGGGAGCCAGGTGTATTGTTAAGGAGAATATGTGTAGTAGAGTTTGTGTAGATTCCTCTAATAGTGTCTATAGTGTCGTGGGTGTAACCCAAGCTGTGCATGATGCAGAGAAGTTTTTGGTGATCAATCATGTTAAAAGCAGAGCTAAAGTCGAAGTAGGCAGCATAGAGGTCCTGGTGGAAGAGGGCAGCGTCCTCAATGTTGTGGAGTAGGTTCAAGAGTTGTCTATAGGTACTTTTGTCTTTTCTGAAACCTTCTTGGCAGGCGCTAAGAATGTGGTTGGTTTCAGAGTAGGTAGTAATAGTGTTAGTAACAAGGGAGGTCCAGAGTTTGGCTACAGCATTGTTGAGGCCTATTGGCCTGTAGTTTTGAGGTAAGCAAGGATCTGATTTTTTGTAGAGCGTGACTGTGTGTGAGGTTTTCCAGCAGTCTGGTGTTTCTCCCAGGATCCATACTAGCTGCATGAGTTTGTGCATGATGAGGTGCATTTCCTGTGGGAGGCACATAAGTAATTCATTAGGTATGCCGTCTGGGCCAGTGGCTTTGTTGGTAGAGAGTTTCCTAATACAGTCAGCATAGGTGGTTGAGGAGGATAGAAAGGTGTAGGGAGAGGCAGTGTTTTGTATGGAGTTGGCTGGAGTTTCCAAGTGGTATTTGTCTGTGTGTATTTCCCATGGAGGGGGGGTGGCGTGTCGTGTATAGTCATCTGAGATGGGTGGAGTGGGAGGTGACATGAGTTTTCCCATATGTTTAGTCATAACTTCCAGGAGACCCTGGGTGCTAGTGCTGAGTGTGTGTGTGGATGCGTCCAGTAGAGCAGTGGGTGTGTGTGTGTGATTTTCAGGAGAGAAAATATACCTGTGAGTTTGTCGTGCTTGTGTACTGAGGCGGCGTCGGAATTTCTTAATGGAGGCGGTTGCTCTCTCCTCTTTGAGTGCAACCTGCATGTGACGTAATTCTGTAATACTTTGTTTAATATCAGCAGTTAAGGAGAGACAATAGTCACAGAGGAGTAAATTTTGAAAGTGCTGTTGTATTTTAATTTTAGTGGTAGGTGAGTATGTGCCTGCCGTGTGAGGTGTGCTTCTAAGTTCCATGTATTGTTGTTGGTCAAGGTGGTTGGAAGCTGTTCGGAGTGCTTTAATGTGTTTAATATGGTAGTTAAGTCTTCTGTAGGTTTTGGCAGTTTGTCTTGGCAGGAAGGTGCCTGGTGTACTAGGCTTGGTAGGGCAGGTGTCAGTCATGATGGAGAGAGCTTGGTGAAGAGTGACCATGAGATGATTTGTCATGCTGTTAAGGTCTTCTGGTATGGTGGCTTTGAGTTCTTGTCTAATAGATTGAATGTGTGCAGATGTTTTATCTTCTCCCAGTAAAGTTTGTGCTATAGTCCAGGCTTTATCTATGTTAATGTGGCTGTGCTGGAATTGATGGAGAAATTGATTAGAGATGGCTTCTTTAGCTTTGGCCATGTCTTGTTGCTTGAGAGGAAGCTGCAGTTGAGCTGTTGGATTGTGAGGTGGTATGTCAAGGTTAGGAGGGGGAAAGAGAGAGGAGGTAATGTGTTGTTCCAGGGTCAAGTGGTCCAGTGTATCTCCCATTTGGTGTGCAGTTTCTGTCACCGTGGTTGCAGTTGGGGGGTTGATGAGAATGATGTCATCTATCCTGCTACTGTAGGAAGTGTTGTCTGAGTAAGTGTGGGGACGTGGTGACGGTTGAATGTGAATTGGATATTTATTAAGGTGTTGATAGTGGGGCTGATCCTCCAGGTGCTTGATTGTGTTGCTTCTATCAGTAAGGCAGTAGGCTGCATTCCAGTCTCCCCCTGCAATATAGTGATGAGAGGGGTTTGGGGATATAATGTAGTGAATGTGTTCATAAATTCGGGCTCTTTTGGCAGGGTCATTGCAGGGCATGTAGACGCCTAAAATGTGGGTAGTGTTGTTAATAGTTTGATGAGTGAGATGACCAGCTATGTCAGTGGGGACTTCATGTTTAATTGGATGTGTAGTAAGAGTCTTTTTTATAAGTGTGATAACTCCAGCTGAGCGGGTTACAATGTTGTCTGCATTGGTAGCTTGCTTAATGGTTTTGCTGCTGTGATGAAAGTGGTAGTCAGATAGGTCTTGTTTGATCATATATATTATACCTGTGTTGTTAAAGGTGAGTTTTGTTTCGGCGAGAATAGCAATGTCTGGCTCATTAGTTCGAATATGGTCGTAGAGTGTTTCCCAGGATGAGAAGATGCCTCTGCAGTTGGAAGTGATAATGTTAGTGAGATAGAGTGCAGTTTGCTGCTGTTGAACAGGATATGAGGTAGTGTGGGTTATTTTAATTCTTTTCGTTGGAAGGGTTTTTGTGGTGAGTCTGGGGGGAGTAGGTTTCTTGGTAGGAGGTTCTGCTCCAAAGATCCTGCTCTGGCGCATCTTGTTGCTGTCGGGTATGGCAGGTCTAGTAGGGATAGGAAGGTTAGTCTTGGGAGGTTGAGTTGTATCCCTGGGTGTTTTTTTGGTGGTCGGTGATTTATGTGTAGAGTTTGAGTGGAGGGAAGTGGGGTTGCAACGGGTAGAGGTTCTTTTAGGTTTCTTAGATTTGGGAGGCTCCTCATCATCAGAGACAAGGTCTACAGTTTCTGTAGGAGCTGGGGGCTCTGTAGGATCTGCAGGGTGAATGTGATCTGTAGGGTGTGGAAGGTCTGAGAGAAGTTGTTGAAGTTGTGAGGAGTCTGTAAGATCCATCTGGTCTGTAAGAACTATCTGGTCTGAGGAGTCGGTAGCATTGTGAGTAAGAGTGGTAGGTAGGTCTATAATGATAGTTTGAGTTGGGTTGTTTGGTTCATAGTAAATTTCAGGCTGGAAAAGTTGAGGGCAGGGTAGTCCAGATGTGTCTGTAAGGGTGTAAATGTGCCCTTGAAGATGTTGCCAGTCAGGAGGCTTCAGGGGATAGGGGCCTTCAGAGTTCATATCCCACCACTCACCGTCCAGTTGCTTAATGGCCTTAGCATGTCCATATCCAGAGTGATAATGTAGGAGGAAGCAAGAGCAGTTGGTAGGGATGCGTTGTAGGATCTGCATCTGTGAGCTGCCCAGCTTGATACCTTCAGAGTAGGTCAGTGAAGTCCCTGCGATTTCTGTGAGGGGGCTAATATGGTGGGTAATGTATCTTGGGTTGGTGTGCTTAGTAAGGAGGCCAAGGTGAGATTTGTTGGAAGAAAGGTAGAAATTAATAAGATTGCTAGAATAGTTACCAGTGAGACTGTCATAGTGCCCTTCTAGGGTCCATTGTTGGCACGTATAGTTGCGCACATGAGTGTCTAATTTTACAGAAAAGTCTAGGATTTCGTCAAGATCAAGAGCTTTGAACCCCAGGTAAATGTTGATGGAGTGTATTTGGCAGTTGGAGTCGATTTGGGGTTCCCAATATGGGAGACCGGTGCGGTGGGTGGTCTGGGTTGTTTGTACGGCGGGGGTGGGGGTGGTGGCTTGGTCCTCCTCCATGGGGTCCTCCGGGAGGTCCTCCTCCATAGGGTTGATGGGGTTGTGATCTAGCCATGCTTCATTGGGTTGTCCTGGTTGTAGTGTATAGGTGTGGCCCTGGATGCTCGCCCATTTACGAGGGGTGTTCAGGAGAATGGGTTGGTGTTTGAGAGAGTCTATCAAGTACCACTCACCCTGGAAGTGTTTGATTGTGGCTGCATGGCCAAATACCGTGCTGAAGTTGAGTATGCATGCCTGGTGGGGGTGGAGGCGCTCTAATATCTGTTCCTTTGTGCTGCCCGGCATGATGCCCTTGGGGTATGTCTCTCGGTGTCCATGGTTAGGAAGGGGAAGCTGAGCAGGGGTGTAAGGGGGGTTATACAACGGGGTGAGGATGCCCACAATGGGGTGGTGTAGATGCAGGAAGGAGCTAAGCAGGGGGACTGAGAAGTTGCCCTGACCGTGTCCAGTTGTGTAGTGCTCGTCCCTAATTTTACGGCGGCTGGTGTGGAGGTGATCAGCGTATGCGAGGATAGCTAGGGGTTCTATGTACGGACCTCCTAGGTAGGTATTTATGGCGTGGGACTGGCAGAAATTATATGCTTGGGGTTCCCAGTATGGGAGGTGGGGTTGGGAGGGGAGAAGAGGAAGGGGGAGAGGGGGTTGGTCTCCTCCTCTACGCGTGGGGTGGGGGGGTGGGCAGTTGGATCTGGATGTGTTTAGGCTGGTGGGGATGGCTGGGTGGGGGAGGCTGTTGGTGGCCTGGGGACCCCCAAGTTGGCTATTCATTGAGTGGGCCTGGCAGAGGTCGAATACTTGAGGTTCCCAGTATGAGGGGTGGGGCGGGGGTAGGGGGTATGGAGTGGGGGCGAGGTCTGACCCCTTCCTCTACAGGTGGGGTGAGGGGGCAGGCAAGCGGGTTGAGGTGTAATTAGGCTAGTGAGGATGGTGAGGTGTATGAGGCTGGTGATGACCTGGGGAGTCATGAGGTAATACAAGCAGGTGGTTACCGGGAGGTAATATAATAGCATGGAGGTTCCGATGATGAGGCAGGGGGCGGCAGGGGACCACGTCTTCTTACATGAGCATCTCCGTGCCTTATAGATAAAAGCCTTGCTGCCTCTTCCCTGTCTATGTCTAGTAGCTCTGTTTAGGGTAGGGGGGGGGGGCAGTCTGGCAGGGTCAGGTAGATGCATGTGGTGATTAATGCCCATCCCGCTATTATAATGTTCCATAGTATGAGCCCCTGGGCCCATGCGTCTGAGGCATAGGGAGTGAGCCACCACCGAAAAATACTAGAAATGGTATCACCATGAGGGCACATGCTCAGGTATGGATTTACCCAGGAGTGTCTTTGGGCCATCCTCTGATCACACCTAGGTTGCACATGGTGTACATATTGGGCCAGGGTGCCTACTCTACTGGATGCTTTTGGGGAGAGGGGCTTTAGCTTCTTTGTGGGAAGGCTTGTTACTTCTTTGGGGGAAGATTTGTGCTTCTTTGGAGGAAGGCTTGTTGCTCCTTTGTAGGAAGACTTGCTCGTTTGTAATGAGGCTTGTTGCTTCTTTGTAGGAAGACTTGTGCTCGTTTGTAATGAGGCTTGTTGCTTCTTTGTAGGAAGACTTGTGCTCGTTTGTAATGAGGCTTGTTGCTTCTTTGTAGGAAGACTTGTGCTCGTTTGTAATGAGGCTTGTTGCTTCTTTGTAGGAAGACTTGTGCTCGTTTGTAATGAGGCTTGTTGCTTCTTTGTAGGAAGACTTGTGCTCGTTTGTAATGAGGCTTGTTGCTTCTTTGGAGGAAGACTTGTGCTCTTTTGGAGAGAGGCTTGTGCTCCTTTGGGGGGAGACTTCGTGTTTATTATGATGATGACTTTTTGGTGGGGGCATGCTGTGTGTGAAGGGTCGTACGATGGTATGATTGCAAGGTGGCATGGTCTCTTCAGGTGGGTATTGACAGCAAGTTGGTGATCTAGGTTTTGGGTGTTGGCATGGTCACCTGGTCGCATGGTTGCATGGTTGAGAAATCGTCTCATGTGGGTCCTGGCGGCAGGTTGGTGATCTGAGTTCGCTGCATTGCCCTGATCGCATGGTCGCGTTAGGTTGGAATTGATAGCAAGGCGGTGTTCTATATTCGCAGAGCCGCTAGTATGGATCTTACCCTGCTTCGGCTTTTCTTGTTTCGACTCTCCTTGCTTATGCAATTCTTGTGCGGCACGGGGGCTAATTTTGTACATGATTGGGCAAGTTGTGTCGCGCTTGAGCTGTTCGAGTGATGAGGCCTTAGTATTTGTGGTAGTTGCCAGGAGTCGTTTATGACGATCGGTCTGAGGGTCCGCGTTCAGAAGGGTAATGTGACGCTCGGTGGGAAGGTCCGCGTTCGAAAAAGCAGGTAGCTGTCCTGGGTACCTGCATGGAGGGGGAAAGTGTTCGTTAGTAGGTTTCTCGATTGCATGGAGCCTTCGCTCCTGGCAGCGACCATCAAGAATGCACCAGGGATACGCGCTTTGCATCCCCCCCTGTTGGGAAGTCCAGGGAGAGGCGCATTCTGTCCGGAAATTCATACTTCCGACTGCCCAGAGGTGCAGCCGACCAAAATAACCGCATATCACCCTGCGATCGCAGCGATTGCTGCGACTCGCGTCAGATGTTGAAGACAGCCACTTCGATAGCAGCATCGCCTCTGCGGAAGCATGAGCTCCTGTTTGGTTGCAGTTTCGGGGAGAGTTGACCAAAACTGCACGAAACAGAGAGCAGGTGGTATCATTCGGTAGCGCAGACGCAGGAGGATGCGAATGCGCTACGCTAATGCTAAGAAGGAGAAGGAGAAGCGAGAAGGTTACATGGGAAATTCGAATGGTGTAGTCCGTACGTTTAGTGGGGGGTTAACCGCTTTACCTAAACCGTAATGTTCGGACTATTTTCCGGACTAAGGAATTTTCGAGACCACAGAATAATCGGTCACATTTCAGTCAGCCTTCCTGAAATTCACGTTCAAATAGAAGTAATGTCTTGTATCCTATGCTTTAGTATGAAGAGATTGGATCAAGTATATTTTGATAACAATGCTTTGATTTTAAAAGATCTTACAACGGCTGAAGGTGGGAGCAGTCTTAGAGGCCGGAGCGATGCAAACAAGTTCAAGTTACGTTGGTTTGGTTTGGCCTGGGTTGTGAGGGGTTGGGTTGGGCTGGGAGAGGCTGGGTTGGGCTGCAACTGGTTGAGAGAAGAATATCGATGAGCCAGCTTCACATCTTTACAACTTGAATCAAACAAATGAATACATGATCGGGTTGGTTGGATTACAAGGCCTGTCAGCCTCCTGGCTGCTCTCCGTCTGTGAGGCTATGTAAAATACACGGCCTATTAGCATTCCGCCTAGGTAGTTGCCAGACTTATACATACTAATATACTGTGCTACTTTTGGCTCACGTATTACATTTCGTACCTTAGTGTTTGGGGCGTGCTACGTTCGTTTTGTTTTGTTTTGGGGACGCTGGCTGCCTGGAAGCTGGCAGAATCAACTTTCTGAAACTGTTGGGCTCGTGCGGCTGGCTCTGGGAGCTGCTCGCAGCGGAACATAAGAGCTACGATATAACCACAGGTATATCAGCATCTCAGTTTTTATTTTCCGCTCTCACACTGAGTATGCTCCCTGGTTTCGGTGTGTATCGCACACAATGGGAAGACAATGAGTAGCCCAGAGTTGGCTGGGAAAACATGTAACAATTTAATTATCCAATTATAGATGAGCAGGTGCCATGGTGACTTCCCCAGCTGCGGCGTACAGTCCCCTTCACCGCTTTCTTTTTTACTTTTTTTTGCAGATGTCACATTGTAAAAGCAATTCAGCTGAAGATTTTGAATTCGATTTTGATTTTTTTAATCAGGTCATAGGTCGTACTTCGTGCAGAGAAGTAGGCTATGTTCTAGGGAGGAGGGTTCAAGTGCTACGCTGCTTTGAGCAGATGCCATATTCTCAAGATCATTGACGTGACAAAGACAGAGAAGAAGCTGGGAAAAAAAGCCAGACACCCTCCTTCAGAACAGGTAAAGCATTGTCAGTAGCCTCCAAACGTTGAGCAGATGCCATAGTCTGAAGTTCACTGATGTGATGAGGGCAGAGAAGATGCTGGGTACAAGAGCCAGGCACCCTCCTGTAGAACAGCTAAAGCGTCAGCAGGAGACTCTTTACTTTCAGGGGTGGGAGGGGCTTTTGGGTGGGGACGGGAAGCGCTGATGAGATGAGGGCAGAGAAGAAGGCTATGTCCCAGAGCAAGACACTCATTGCTTTTATTTTCAGATACCAGCAGCAAGTTCTATGCAGCTCCCCCGGCTTGCTATCCAACCAAACCTATAGCAACATAGTGCATCAGGAAGCTGACTGGAAATGAGGCTGTGTCCCAGAGCCAGACACCCTCCTTCGTATGCTCTCCTTCAGAACATCTAAAGCATCGGCAGGAGCCTCTGAGCGTGAGGACACGCTAGTCTGCCTTTGTAATGAGGGGTACTGCGAGGACTTTGCCCCTGGGTGGTTCAAGGGGCCGCAGCAGGTTTGTTCAGTACGCTGCGTCGTCCGTCGCAGATGCAACATCAAAGGGTCCGTTGCGTTGAAGGGCACAAAGTTGGGAGGGTCCATTGACCAGAAGAGAGGGTCCGTTGCGTCGCAGGATGCAGGCTATACAATTGGTTGCATCTCTGGCAGCAGAGCTGGGGGACCTCCTGAAGCACCCCCCTGACGGGCCAGCCGTTCACTCAGCGGTACTTGCTTGGGGCGGGGGGGCAGGGGGGGCTTGGTGTCGCCACCCTGGGGTAGCTCTAGGGCCAGATCGCCCTCCACCTGTACCAAAACCAAGTCTGTTTCCGTGATGTCTTCCAGCTGGTGCCCTGCTGCAGCTAACTCCACGTCCACCACCACCTCCAAGTCTGTTTCCGTGACGTCTTCCAGCTGGTGTGCTGCTGCAGCCACCTCCACCACCACCACCTCCGCCTTCTCCACCACCACCCCCACAGTTTAACTTGAGCGGACGACGGATGCCGTTTGGTTGTCGCCCACCCCCTCGAGCGCCGTGGTCACAGCCGCTAGCCCCGCGGCGTTGTTGTTGGCAGCAGCGCTGCCGTTGCAATTGGTTGCCAGTGGTGGTGGGGCTTTCCACAGACGGCCCATCACGGCATCGGCAGCCCGGCTTGCCACGGCCCAGCCTCCTGGGCCCCTATATATGTGTGTTGTGGGTGTGGGTGTGTGTGGGTGTGAGGGTGGGGGGGTGCGTGTGTGTGCGTGTGAGTGTGTGTGTGTGTGTGTGTGTGTGTGTGTGTGTGTGTGTGGTGGTGGTGGTGGTGGTGGGGGGGTAATTGTGTGTGTGTTTGCGCGCGTTTGGGATGGGTGGGTGGGTGGTAGTGGTGGTGGTGGTGGGGGTGGTGGGGTATATGTGTGTGTGGGTGTGTATATGTGGGTGTGTATTTGTGCAAGAGTGTGCGTATATGTATGTGTGTGTGTGTGTGTGTGGTGGTGGTGGTGGTGGTGGTGGGGGGGGGGGGGAGTATGTGCGTGTGCATATTTGTGTGTGTGTTTTTGTGAGTGTGCGTGTGAATGTGTGTGTGAGCATGTGTGTGTGGTAGCGCGTTTGTGTATGTGCCTGTGTTAGTGTGTGTGCATATATTGATATATGTGCGTGTGTGTGCGTATGTGTGTGTGTGATAGTTTGTGTGTGTGCATATGTGTGTGTGCGTGCGAATGTGTGTGTGTGTGTGTGTGTGTGTGTGTGAGAGAGAGAGCTTGTGTGTGTGCATACTTGTGCGTGTTTGTGTTTGTGTATGTGTGTGTGTGTGTGTGTGTATGTATGTGTCATTGGTTTTATTTTCAGCTTATAGGAGCAGCTTTTAGGCAGCTAACCCTCATCACGTACATTAAACTGGTAGCCAAGCTCTGTCGGATAAGTTAAAAGAGCGTGTCGCAAGCGACACGGAAAATCGCTTTAGCAGTAACCGGCAGGGAGTTTCGAAAGTAGAGGAGAAAGTAGGTAGCCGAATAGAGCCACAAACATTGAACAACTTTTGCGAAGGATATTGACCGCTGCGATGCTAATAACTCTAGTCATGCGCACTCCAAGTATGAGCAAAAATTGTGTGTGCGGAGGTGGTCGGAATCGTTCAAACGCCTAGACATCTGTCGGACAGACATACATCGGACAGACAGCGGACGGCGGATAGAGACACGTGGGGAACTTGGGGCTTCAGCCCCGGGACCCTGGGGGGTTTAGAGGGGGCTAAAGCGAAAAGTTGCCAGGTCAGCCCCCAAAACCTGGACCTAACCACTAACCCCCTAAAAACAAAACTACACCTTCAAAAAAAAAAACTCAGCCACCCCTTTGAACCCCAAAAAAAACTTAACTTAGACATCACTTAACCCCTCAAAAAAACATACGTCATATTCGGCTCCAAGTTCAGTCTTAACAGATACCAGGTCACCACAAAAAACGGAACCGAAACCTTACACCCCGAAACCATCTTACTTACGTCAAACTTGGCTCCAAGCTCTGTCTGAATAGATGCCAGGTCACTATCAATAGCTGGCATGTCAAGCTGATGAGCATCCAGGTCAATCTCTGAAGCCTTAACCCTCATGGGCATGGTTGAGCGGACATGGGCAGGTTTCGAGAACTTTCTGCAGGACCAGCAAATGGTGTGTATATGTTACAGTCCAGGTGTAGCTTACTAGGCTCAAGGGACATGCCCAACCTTGGAGAATCGAAGAACATTTAAATATGAACAGCAGGGGCTAATTATAGCTAGCAACGTAAATTTATTTATGTATATCTTGTTTTTAATACCTGGTACATCAGCCATCAGGCTGTTCTTTGTCTGCGTGTGGATTAAAAATGGGATTTGTAAACGCTACAATAATTCACTCATGAAGTCATGAGTGCTGAGTGCTACCATTGGGGGTCTTAAGAGGGGGTACGAGTGCATGATGAGGGCTATCGTCAATACCATGTTAGTTTTGGCGGAGCCCCCCCTTCTGGGGGGCGGGAGCTCCCAGGGTCGCCTAGTTGTCCGCTCGACCGACGCGTCGGCCGACGTCCGCGACCGACACGAAGCCTGACACGTCAGCCAACTGTCTCGTAACTAACTGGCTTCGGTCAGATCCATTCCGTTGCCACCTGACGTTCCGTTGCCAACACTCTCCACCAATTTTTGGCTTCCCCCTCCCCCCTTCTGGAGGGCGGGGGCCCGCATGTTTACCCATGTGTCCGTCCGACCGACCGGCCGACCATCCATCATCCATCCGATCATGCAGCATCCGTCCATCCGTCTGACACGTCAGCCAACGGTTTCGTAAGTCGTAACTAACTCGCTTCCGCTGCCACCTGTCGTTGTCGCTCCCTCGCGATCACTCTCCGCAATTTTTTAGCGTCGCAGGCGACGCTGCATAGAACTTGCACGCTCCGCTTGCAACGATGCATAGGGACTGCCACGCTGCAGCTAGTTAATAAATTTGCACTGTCGCAGATTGACGCCCATGCCATCGGAATGGATGGTTGTGTGTGTGTGTGTGTGTGTGTGTGTGTGTGTGTGTGTGTGTATTGTGGCCACTTTCGCCACGCCTATTATAAATACAGGTAAACGGATATAGCCACGAGTTGCACGACGCATTCAGCCTCGGTCTGCCATGCAACTGAGATATGGATTAGCCCCGACGGGGTTGGGTAGCTCTGCTCACCGACGATTCACGCGTGCCTGCAACGGAGCTTGGCATGACGCGAGGGACTGACGATGTAACAGCATTTTAGTTTCAATTCGGGTAAGCGGAAGTAACCAGGACAGATATAGAAGGACTTGATAAAGACAACAACCTCAGGTTGTCGGAGGGGCTTTAACCTGCTCGATCCTCACTCATGTCACTCCTGCGCAACTCGGGACCAGGACCACCACACGCACACGCCCCACTATTTTGTCGAGTTCCGGAACAGGGGGTGGTCAGGGGAGACTGATCCAGCCAGGACAACTTCTCGGTCCTTTTTCTTCGTTCGCTTTCGGAAACAGTTTCCTCGCACTCGGAGACAGGGACTTGCACCGATCCGGACGGGGTCCGATACTCCGATGCCGTCGGACCGACCGGGTGCCGCACTTTATATAATTATTTATGTATTTTTTATATGTATTGTATATTTCATGTACTTTGTCGTTCCGAAGTGTGGGCATTGGGTCAAAGACTGTAAGAGACTGCCGATATTAATGTTTGGTTTGATGGAGGGTGCAATTGACCTGCCAATCATGTAATCAGTTTAGAGCTAGAACCCCATGGAGGCTGGACTGCACCATGCCGATGCAGTGACTTATTTTTTCCTCTTTCTCTTCCTGCCTCTCCCTCTTCCTCTGCTCCCTCTGCTCCCTCTGCCTCTGCTTCTGCTTCTGCTTCTGCTTCTTTTTCCTCGTCCTTTTTTTTATCAGAGACGCCTTGCTCCTGGCTCTTAGCTTACTGAGGACTATAACCTTCTATAGGCAGGACTGTACCATGTCGTCTGTTTAAGTGAAATGGTGTTAATACCATACATTTTCTTTTCAGCTACGAGCAGCATGTTCTAGGCAGCTCCCTAAGACAGCCACTGGGCCTAGCCCCAAGATGGCAACAATACAGGAAGGCTGTTTGTGCCAGCTTCAAGGTGCATGAGGTTGCACAAGGTTTGGTAGACCAGCCAGTCAGGGTGGTGGACTGGTGGTGGTGTGTGTGGGGGGTATTTTTCCATTTTCGGAAGTCCCCCCCGGAAGTTGTGGTGTGGGCTTGTCTGGGGTCAACCCCCTAAAAAAGTAATGATAACGCCTGGTAAGGCGTAGTTTGAAGGAAGTCCCATCTTACGGAGGTACGGAATGAGCTGCAACCTTGCCTGGACAAAGCTACCATGGCAGTTGACAGCGACCGCGAACACTAACGCACACCCGTAGGCTCCCATCCTGGTCAAACCCAAACAAAGGAAAAATACATGGCCCTACAGCATGACATTTAACGTATTTAGGATCCCAAAGTTCTGCTGACTCAGAACACTCTTTGCAAGCCCCTGTTAGGAACAAAGTACAGTGGGAGATACAAGGTGACAGAGGTTAGCTAGGGCCCAGGGAATTTTTTGTAGCTGTTTTTGTTCTTCTTGGATTTCTTTGATCCCAAGAAACTTATGGGATCCCAAAGGTCTGATGACTCAGAACACTCTTTGCAAGCCCCTGTTAGAGTGTTAGGAACATAGTAAAGTATAAGGTGACGGATGTTAGCTAAGTGCGCCTACTCTTTTGTAGGAATGGCAAAGCCATTTGAAGTGAGTCCTCGGTGCCGCTGGTTTGTGTCGGGAGATCCACCTTCGGGGGTGAAAGTCCTTTCACAACCAGTCACAACTAAAAAAAGTAAGCATTTGGAATTTGAAATTTGAAATTTGAAACTCAGTCAATCACCTCGCTTGCATGCTCCAGGATATGCTATACGTGCCTTTGAAACTTGAAATTCGAAATTTGAAATTTGAAATTTCTATCAATCATCTTACTTGCATGCTCCAAGACATGCTATACGTGCCTTTGAAATTTGAAATTTGAAATTCCAATCAATCACCTTACTTGCATGCTCCAGGATATGCTGTAGGTGCCTTTGACATTTGAAATTTGAAATTTGAAATTCCAATCAATTACCTTGCTTGCATGCTCCAGGATATGCTTTAGGTGCTTTTGAAATTTGAAATTTTGATTTTGAAATCGCATTCAATCACCTTGCGTGCGTGCTCCACGTTATGCTACAGTGCTATACGTGGCTTTGAAATTTGAAATCTCAATCAATCACCTTGCGTGCATGCTCCATGAAATGCTACAGTGCTATACGCGGCCTAGAAATTTCAAATTGGGAATTTTACATTTTACATTTGAATTTTGAATTTTGAAATCTCCATCAATCACCTTGCTTGCTTGCTCCAGAACATGCTACACATGCCTTTGAAATTTGAAATTTGAAATCTCAATCAATCACTCTGCTTCCATGCTCCAGGACATGCTATACGTGCCTTTGAAATTTGAAATCTGGATTTTGCATGCTCCAGGATATGATATAAGTGCATTTGAAATTTGAATTTGATATCTCAATCAATCACCTTGCGTGCATGCTCCAGGATATGCAATACGTTCCTTTGCTGCTGCAGCTTCACATGCATTAGAATACGTCATGCCGGTAATAGAACTGACTGAATCTGAGTGCTTGCCTGCAAAAAGGAGGGAATGTTTTGGGGGGAAGTGCATTTCACAGTTTTGTAAAGTATCTTTTGCACCAGGTGTGTATGCAAATGGGCAGTACACTGTAAAACGAAAGAGTAACAATCAATTGACAGGAGGAGGGGTGAAGCAGGTTGGGTTTTTTTGTCAGGCAAAAATCAGGTATTAGTGTATTAGAGGGAAGGTCACGAGAACCGGTCAGCGCCGAAGATAACTCGAGACTTCTTTCAACTTATGCAAGTGGCATGTAGACTTCGATCGGATGAAAATAAACGAAAAGCAGTACGCCAAGTCGGGCAGACTTCGATCGGATGAAACGCACCGGCCCGGCTAGGCTGGACGTCATGAGCTAGGCATGACGTCACGAGGGCAAGACTCACGAAGGCGAGAATCGGCAACATGCTACTTATTATGCAATGAGGATTATACCAGATGCAAGTTCTCATCTGGCAAAAAGCTTCGAGCTTTGTATGCCCCTAACCTTGGGGCCAGACGAACATGTCGACAACGAGTACCGAGTGCTGAATAAACGGGACCTTGGTTACCGTATTTTGGTATATTTTGCAGCACTGTCGATCAGGGGTACTCAATAGGTACTCTACAAGCGTCTACAAGGTTCAATACTTGGCAATTTCACCTAGGTGCGGCACGATCGATCAAGGGTACTCGACAAGGTTCAATATTCCCGGGAAAGTCAGGGTTGTGACTGGGCTGTGACGTACGCGTACGGGCCGAACGCGGGGTCGGACCCGCGTTCGGTTCGGTTGGGAAAATGCGTACCGTTCGGTGCGTGCGGTTCGGTCTCAAGGACCATACGCACAACGAGAGCACAAGGGTGTCCCATGAGGGCCAAGAGGGCCAAGACGGAGAGAGACGCGCGGGATTGGAATTAAGTCCGTTCAGACCTCGGAAAGGTGTGACCTTCGAGTAGTCGTGCGGAGTTGTGCGGGGAACTTGTGAAATAGTTGTGTGGAGCCGTGTGGAGCTGTGCAGTAGGTAAGTAGTCTGGCGCTAGGTGGCATTGAAATGTTGGCGCTGATGACGTTCACACCACCCCGATTCACACATTCTGACGTTCGCGCTGAGGTACCTAAGCTTCTTCGAATGTCCGGTTTGCTCCACCCCACAAGCAGCATGGCCGGCCTACATTTGTATATCACTGCATCCCAATCTTTTCTGCCGCTTCTTCGCGCGCCCCTTTTCTGAAGTCCTTGCACGAACCCCTCGCACAATTCCAGAAGGAACCCATTCTGCCTGTTACGAACCCCCCCCCCCCCTACCTCACACCTCTCCACTCTTCCCAGGACTGCGTGAATCCCCTCAGCCCTTAAACGCGGTTGCCTACCGGCGGGATGAGGTAGCCTAAGCCAGGTTTCCAATTATTCGGGATTTGTCTAGGCCCCCCCTCCACTCGAAGACGAAGGATATCCCCGGACCCCTTGAGGCTAGCGTGGCTTCGTCATGGTAGCGTCCTCCGGGGGGCAGCGGGCACCTGTTAAGCCCTCGGGGGTGATGAATGGATCGGTGCGTTTTGACGGGCCGCGTCCAGTGTGTTTGGTGTCAGTGTGTTTGTGAGTGTGTATGGGTCTGGGTGTGGGGTGAGGTGGGGGAGAGGGATAGTTTGTTGGCAGTGTAGAGGTAAGGTGTGTGTGGGGGGGATAGTTTGGCTTGGGTGTGGGAGGAGGGTGTGTGGGTGTGGGTGTGGGTGTGGGTGTGGGTAGTTCGTGTTTAGTGTAGGGGTGTTTGTGCGAGGGGAATTGTTTGTGGTGTGTGTGTGTGTGTGTTGGGGGTGAGGGTGGGGGTGGGGGGGAGTGAGAGAGGATAGTTTGTGGTGGGTGGGTGAGGAGGGTGGGTGGGTGGGTGAAGGAGGGTGTGTGGGTGTGTGGGGTGTGTGTGTGTGTGTGGTTGGTGTATGGGTGTCAGTGTGGAGGGGATATAGTCTAGTGTGTGTGTTGTGTGTCGGGGTGGGTGGGTGGGGGTGGGTAGTTTGTGCTTGGGTATGGGTAGAAGAAGTGTGGGGGGATGGTTGTGGTGTGTGTGGGGTGTGTGGTGGGGGGGGGGTTGGGTGAGAAGTATGTAGGGAATAGATTGTAAGTGCGTGTGTGTCGGGGGGAAAAGGGGGGGGGGGGGGGGGGGGGGGTGGGGGGGGGGGGGGGGGGGGTGGGGGGGGGGGGTGGTGGAGTTTGTGGTGGGTGGTTGGGTGAGGAAAGTGTAAGGGGATGGTTTTTTGGGGTGTGTGTGAGGGTGGGGTGGTAAGTGGAGAAATATGTAGGGAATAGATTGTAGTGCGGCTGTGTCTGGGGAAGGGGGGGGGGGAGTGTTTGTTGGTTGTGGTGTAGGAAAGGTGTGGGGTGATGGTTTGTGGGGGGTGGTGGGAGTGTGTGGGGGTGGGGTGGTTTGTGTTGGGGCGTTTGTTTGGGGGTGTGGGGAGTGGGGTGTAGGTCAGGGGTGGGGTGGGGGTGAATAGTTTGTGGGGGTGTGTGGTGGGGATGGTGTGTGTGTGGATGGTTTGGTGGTGGGGGTGGTTGGTGGGGGTATTGGAGATAGATTGTGATGTTGTGGGGAGTTTGGTTTGTGTGTGTGTGTTGGGGGGGGGTCGAGTTGTTGGGGGAGGTTGGGGGGTGGGTGTATATTTTTTTTGGTTTTGTGTATGGCGGGGTTGATAGAGCGGTTCTTGGGCGGCTTGTTTGTGGTGGTGGTGGTGGTGCGTCCCTGGGGTCCGTTGTGCCGGGTGTGGGGGGAGGGTTTTGTGTCCTGTGTCTGTTTGTGTTTGTTTGGGGGCGGGTGTGTGGGGGCTCTTTTGTGGTGTTGTGGGGCAGTGTGTGTGTGTGTTGTAGTGTTGGTGTGTGGGATGGGGGGGGGGGTGACGTTTGTGGTGTGTGTGTGTGGGATAGTTTGTGGTGTGGTGGGGGAAGGTTGTTGAGATGGGATGTGGGTGAGGGTGTGTGGGGGGAATAGTTTTGTCGTGGTTTGGTGAAGGGTGTGGGGGCATATGTTGTGTGTGGGGGGGGTCGTTCAGGCCGTGTGTTTGGGTTGGTGGTGGTTTGTGGTTGTGTGTTGTGGGGGGGGATTGTGGTGTGTTGTGTGTGGGTGTGTTTTGTGTGTTGGTTGGGGGGGGGGGGTCTGGTTTCTTGTGGGGTTGGTGTGGTTTTGTGGGGTGTGTGTAGGGATGGTGGTTTTAGGTGTGTATGTTAGGGTATTTTTGGTTGTTTTGTTTTGTCGTGGCTTGGTGGTTTGTGGTGTGTGTGTAGGGCATTGGTGGTTTGTGGTGTGTGTGTAGGGTATTGGTGGTTTGTGGTGTGTGTAGGGTATTGGGGTTCGTGTGTGTGTGTAAGGTTCTTGGTGGTTAGGGTGTGTGTTAGGGCTTGTGTGGTTTGGTGTGTGTGTGTAGGGCCTTTGTGTTTGTGGGTGTGTGTGTATGGTATTGTGGTTTTGTGGTGTGGGTGGTAGGTATTGGTGGTTGTGGTGTTGTTAGGGTATTGGTGGTTTGTGGTCTGTGTAGGGCATTGGTGGTTTGTGGTGTGTGTGTAGAGTCTTGGTGGTTTGTGTTTTTGTGTAGTTATTGGGTGGTTAGTGTTGTGTGTGTAGGGTATTGGTGGTTTGTGGTGTGTGTGTTGGTAATTGTGGGTTTGTGGTGTGTGTGTAGGGTATTGTTGTTTGTGGTCGGTGTAGGCATTGTGTTTTGTTGGTGTGTGTGTAGGTATTGATGGTTTTTGTGGTGTTGTGTGGTAGGTTATTGGTGGTTTGTGGTGTGTGTGTAGGGTATTGGTGGTTGTGGTGTGTGTGTAGGGTATTGGTGGTTTTTGGTGTGTGTGTAGGGTATTGGTGGTTTGTGGTGTGTTTTGGTATTGGTGGTTTGTGGTGTGTGTGTAGGTATTGTGGTTTGTGTGTGTGTGGAGGTTTATTGGTGGATTGTGGTGTGTATGTAGGTATTCGTGGTTGTGTGGTTGTGTGTAAGGCCATTGGTGTTTGTGGTGTGTTTAGGCATTGGTTGGTTTGTGGTGTGTGTGTAGTATTGGTGGTTTTGTGGTGGTGTAGGGTAATTGGTGGTTTGTGGTGTGTGTGTATGGTTTGGTTGTTTGTGTGTGTGGGTAGGGCTTGGTGGTTTGTGGTGTGTGTGGTAGGGCATTGTGGGTTTGTGGTGGTGTGTGTAGGTTATTGTGGTTTTTTGGTGTGTGTGTAGGTATTGGTGGGTTTGTGTGTGTGTGTAGGTTGGTGGTTTTGGTCCGTGTAGGGCATTGTGTTGTGGTGTGTGTGTAGGGTATTGGTGGTTTGTGGTGTGTGTGTAGGGTATTGGTGGTTTGTGGTGTGTGTGTAGGGTATTGGTGGTTTGTGGTGTGTGTGTAGGGTATTGGTGGTTTGTGGTGTGTGTGTAGGGTATTGGTGGTTTGTGGTGTGTGTGTAGGGCATTGGTGGTTTGTGGTGTGTGTGTAGGGTATTGGTGGTTTGTGGTGTGTGTGTAGGTTATTGGTGGTTTGTGGTGTGTGTGTAGGGTATTGGTGGTTTGTGGTGTTGTGTCGGTTCTTGGTGGTTTTGGTGTGGTGCTTTGTCGGGTCTTGTGGTTTGTGTGTTGTGTCGGGTCTTGGTGGTTTGTGTGTGTGTGTCGGTCGTGTGGTTTGGTGGTGTGTGTTGTACTGGTCTTTGGGTGGTTCGTGGTGTGTTGTCGGGTCTTGGTGTATTGTGGTGTGTTTGTCGGGTCTTTGTAGGTTTTGTGTTGGGTGGGTGTGGGTCTGTTCATCTTGGTGGTTGTGGTGTGCGTGTCGTCGGGTCTGGTGGGTTTCTGTGTTGTGTCTTCGGTCCTTGGCTGGTTTGTGGTCCTGTGTGTCGGGGTCTGGTGGTTTTGTGGTGTGTGTTTCGTGTCTTGGTGGTTGTCGTGTGTGTGTCTGGTCTTGGTGTTTGTTGGTGTGTGTGTCTGGTGCCTGTGGTTTGTGGTTTGTGTGTCGGGTCTTGGTGGTTTGGTGTGTGTGTTCGGGTTTGGTGTTTGTGGTGTGTGTAGGGTCTTGGTGGTTTGGTGGTGTGTGTGTCGGGTCTTGGTGGTTTGTGGGTGTGTGTGGCGGGTCTTGGTGTGTTTGTGTGTTGTGTCGGGTTGTGGTGGTTTTGTGGTGCGTGTAAGGTTTTTGGTGGTTGGTGGTGTGTGTGTAGGGGCTTGGTGGTTTGTGGTGTTTGGTAGGGCCTTGGTGGTTTGGTGGTTTGTGTGTAGGTTTTTGGTGTTTTGGTGTGGTGCGTCGGGTATATGGTGGTTTTTGTTTGTGTGGTAGGGTAAGTGGTGGTTTTGGTCTGGTGTGGGGCATTGGTGTTTTTGTGGTGTGTGTAGGGTATTGGTGGTTTGTGGTGTGTGTGTAGGTATTGGTGGTTAGTGGTGTGTGTGTAGGGTATTGGGGGTTTGTGGTGTGTGTGTAGGGTAGTGGTGGTTTGTGTCTTGTAGGGTATTGATTGGTTTTGTGGTGTGTGGTAGTTATTGTGGTTTGTGGTGTGTGTGGTAGGGTATTGGTGGTAGCGGTGTTGTGTAGGGTATTGGTGGTTTGGTTGGTGTGTGTGTATGGTATGGTGGTTTTGTTGTGTGTTGTGTAGGGTATGGTGGTTTGTTGGTGTGGTGTGTAGGGTTATTTGTTGTTTGTGGTGTGGTTTGTATGGTATGGTGTTTGTGGTGTGTGTGTCGGTATTGTTGGTTTGTGGTGGTGAGTGAGGGCATTGGTGGTTTGTGTGTGTGTGTATTGTATTGGTGGTTTGTGGTGTGTGTGTAGGGTATTGGTGGTTTGTGGTGTGTGTGTAGGTTATTGGTGGTTTGGTGGTGTGGTGTGTAGGTATTGGTTGTTTAGTGTGTGGTGTGTCATGTTATTGTGTTCGTGTGTGTGTAGGGTATTGGTGGTTTTGTGTGTGTGTGTAGGTCTTGGTGGTTTGTGGCGTGTGGTGTAGGGTATTGGTGTTTTTTGTGGTGTTGTGTAGGGTATTGGGGTTTGTGGTGTGTTGGTGTGTAGGTATTTGTGTTTGTGGTCTGTGTGTAGGGTATTGGTGGTTTGTGGTGTGTGTGTAGGGTATTGGTGGTTTGCGGTGTGTGTGTATGGTATTGGTGGTTTGTGGTGTGTGTGTAGGGTAATGGTGGTTTGTGGTGTGTGTGTAGGGTATTGGTGGTTTGTGGTGTGTGTAGGGTATTGGTGGTTTGTGGTGTGTGTGTAGGTTATTGGTGGTAGTGGGTGTGTGTGTAGGGTATTGGTGGTTTGTGGTGTGTGTGAAGGGTTTTGGTGGTTTGTGGTGTGTGTGTAGGGCATTGGTGGTTTGTGGTGTGTGTGTAGGGCATTGGTGGTTTGTGGTGTGTGTGTAGGGTATTGGTGGTTTGTGGTGTGTGTGTAGGGTATTGGTGGTTTGTGGTGTGTGTGTAGGGTATTGTTTGGTTATGGTCTGTATGGGGGCAGGGGTGGTTTGTGGTGTGTGTGTAGGGTATTGGTGGTTTGTGGTGTGTGTGTAGGTTATTGGTGGTTAGTGGTGTGTGTGTAGGGTATTGGTGGTTTGTGGTGTGTGTGTAGGGTATTGGTGGTTTGTGGTGTGTGTGTAGGGTATTGGTGGTTTGTGGTGTGTGTAGGTTATTGGTGGTTTGTGGTGTGTGTGTAGGGTATTGGTGGTTAGTGGTGTGTGTGTAGGGTATTGGTGGTTTGTGGTGTGTGTGTCTGGTCCTTGGTGGTTGTGGTGTGTGTGTCGGGTCTTGAGGGTTTGTTGGTGTGTGTCGGGTCGTGGTTGTTTGTGGTGTGTGTGTAGGGTATTGGTGGTTTGTGGTGTGTGTGTAGGGTATTGGTGGTTTGTGGTGTGTGTGTAGGGCATTGGTGGTTTGTGGTGTGTGTGGATGTATGTGGTGGTTCGTGGTGTGTGTGTAGTAATTGGTGGTTTGTGTGTGTTGTCGGGTATTGGTGGTTTTGTGTGCTGTGTGTAGGTCTTGGTGGTTAGTGGTGTGTGTGTAGGTTTTATTGGTGGTTAGTTGTGTGTGTGTAGGGTCCTTGGTGGTTTGTGTGTGGTGCGGGTATTAGGTGTTTGTGGTGTGTTTTGTAGGGATTGGTTGTTGTGGTGTGTGGTATAGGGTAATTGGTTGGTTTTTGGTCCTGTGTGTAGGGTATTGGTGGTTTGTGTGTGTGTGTAGGGTATTGGAGGTTTGCGGTGTGTGTGGTATGTATTTGTGTTTTTGGTTGTGGTAGGGTCATGGTGGTTTTGTGTGTGGTGTGTAGGGATTGGTGTTTTTTGTGGTTGTGTGTGTAGGTATTTGGTGGTTTTGGTGTGGTGTATGTATTGGTTGGTTGTGGTGTGTGATAGGGATTGTGGGGGGGTTAGTGGTGTGTGTGTAGGTTTTTGGTGGTTAGTGGTGTGTGTGTAGGGTATTGGTGGTTTGTGGTGTGTGTGTAGGGTATTGGTGGTTTGTGGTGTGTGTGGGTGGTGGTGGTGGTTTGTGGTGTTAGTGTGGGGAGGATGTGCAATCAAAACCTCCCACCCACCCATACTCAAACACTACCCCCCTACCACACGGCCACCACCACCACCAACAGCCCCTCCACTCCCCACACACACTAACCCCTACTAACCCCACCCACCCAACTCCCCCACACACACACAAACTACCCCCTACCCCCTACCCCTTTGCTGTACTGCAGCGCTACATCCCCAACACCTCTCAGTCATCCCTAATAGTGGGTGTGCGTGTGCGCCCCCTCATTAATAGCGAGCTGGCCAAAGGAGGCCGGAAGGACATCATTCGAGTTATTGATGGCAGAATTGTTGTTGTGTTAGATCCTGATGAATCTAAGGTGCGTTTGGGGTGGGGGTGGGGCTGAGGCTAGGGGATGGATTGTTGTGTTAGATCTAGATGAATCTAAGGTGCGTTTGGGTTTTAAATTTGCTTTGGTGGGTGGGGATGGGTGGATGGGGATAAATATATGGGTGAATTGTTGTTGCGTTAGATCCAGATGAATCTAAGGTGCGGTACGGTTTTAAATTTGATCGGCTGGGTGGGGATGGGTGGGTGGGTATGGGTTGGTGGGGATGGATGGATAAATTGTTGTCATAATTCAATATCATTCGAGTTATTGATGGAATAATTGTTGTTGTGTTAGATCTGGATGAATCTACAGGTGCGTTTTAAATTTGCTTTGTGAGTGGGGATGTTGGGTGGGGATGGATGGGTGAATTGTTGATACCATTCAATATCATTCGACCTCACAATGGCATAATGGGGTTGTTTTTTGATCCGGATGAATCGACAGTGTGGTTTGGGTGTATTGGGGTGGGGGTGGGGAGTTGGGGTGGGAGTGGGGTGGGAGGGGGTGGAGTGGGGTGGGAGTGGGGTGGGGTGGGGCCTGGCGGTTGGGTGGGGTGGGCCTGGGGTGGGGCCTTGTGGTGGCGGTGAAGGGTTGGGTGTGCTGAGATATTGCCCTACGGATGGATTGTGTTGTTGTTAAATCCGTATGAATCTAGGTCGTGGGGTGGGAGTAGGGTGGGTGGGGGGTGTGGGCTGAGGCTAGGGGACTACGGGACGACTTGTTGTTGTGTTAGATCCAGATGAATCCAAGGTGCGTTAAGATTTTAAATTTGCGCGGGTGGGTGGGAATGGGTGGGTAGAGATGGCTTGGGTGGGGATGGGTGGGTGGGATGGAGTGGGCGGGATGGATGCATGGCAGAATTGTTGTAGTGTTAGCTTCCGATTTAGCTAAGGCGCGACAAGAGTTTCCATTTGTGTTGAGTGGTGGGGATGGGTGGGTGGGATGGGAGTGGGTGGGGTGGTGGGATGAATTTTTTGACAATCATTCAATATCATTTGAGTTAATCGATGGCATAATTGTTTGTTGGTGTTTAATCTGGATGAATCTAATGTGCTTTTGGAGGGGGGGTGGGTCGAGGCAGGGGATGGATTGTTTTTCTTATATCCCTGGAAATCTAGGTGCGTTTGGGGTGGATTGAGGGAAGGTGGGGTGAGAGTGAGGGGGCTTAGGCCGAGACTCAGGCATGAACTGTTGTTATGCTAGATCCCGACGAATCTAAGGTGCGTGACTAGTGGGAGTGGGGTTGAAGGTGGGAGTGAGGCGTGGGGGAGAGGGGCGTAGGGGCTGAGGCTAGAGGACTAAGGGATGAATTGTTGTTGTGCCACCCCACCCCTTCCCACCCCACCCCACCCCACCCCACCTAATAAAATCATAACTCTAATTTCCACCCTCCCTACAGGACTTCCTAGACAAGGTCCAAAACCGCACCAAGGTGAAGCAGTACAAGTACCCAACCTAACCAAACCAAACCAGACCAAACCAAACCAGACCAAACCAAACCAAGCCCAAACCAAACCAAACCAAACCAAACCAAACTGACCCAAGCCTGCCCTGCCCTACCCAGCCCGACCAAACCAAACCAAACCAACCCTACCAAACCAAACCAAAACAAAACAAAACAAACAAAGAAACAAAACCAATCCAAACAAACACAATACGACGCAACACAACACAGCACAACACAGCACAACTCTATTTCACCCAATCACACCCTTTTCTGCCCTCAGGATTATTTAGACCAGGTCCAAAACTGCACCAAGGAGAGGCAGTACAAGACTCCACCCCACCCCACTCCACCTTACCCCACCCCACCCCACCACACCCCACCACACCCTACCCCACCACACCCCACCTAACCAAATCATAACTCTCATCCCCACCCTCCCTACAGGACTACCTAGACCAGGTCCAAAACCGCACCAAGGAGAAGCAGTACACGTACGCCATCGCCTTTGATGCGCAGATTGCTAGTCTTTCATTACATACACAATGGGTATATGCATGTGTATGTATTTATAGGTTACTTTTTTGCGGAAGCCCCCCCTTCTGGGGGCCGGGGAGCCCCCAGTGTTACCCATTTGTCCGTTCCGACCATCCGACCATCCGACATCCATCCATCATCCGTATGAACCGGCGAGGACAGCACCGACAGCTGGCAGCCAAAGGTCTGTAACTCTAACTCCTCCATTCCGTTCCACCTGTTCTGTCCGTCGGAGATCACCTCTCCGCCATTTTTTAGCGTCGCAGGCGACGCTGCATCAAACTTGTTGTATTATATGTACGTCTTTCCCTTGCATATCCATACTGCCGGTGTGTGCATGTTAAATTAATGTATATTTATTTATTTATATATATTTATTATATGTACGTCTAACCCTTGCATATCCATACTGCCTGTGTATGTAAGTTATATTTATGTATATATTTATTTATATTTATTATATGTATGTCTTTCCCTTGCATATCCATACTGCATGTGTATGTATATTTATTTATATTTATATTTATTATATGTACGTCTTTCCCTTGCATATGCATACTGCATATGTATGTATGTTGTATTTATTTATATAATGCATTATAGGCACGTCTCTCCCTTTTATATCCATACTGCCTGTGTATGTATGTTACAGTCCATGGGTAGACGAACCGGCTAGATGGACTTCCGCTAAGCTATTAGCAGCAGCAAGCAGCACAGCTTGCAGGCGTCCTGGAGCAGTAGCAGCAGTATGAAATAATAATAAGGATCAGAAGGAGTGCGTAGAACGCAGCAACGCCAATAGTAGCAATATCATCAGCAGCAGCAGCGTCTGGAGCAGTAGCAGCAGCAATAGCACCAGAGGCACCATCATCATCAGTACAAGCAGAAGATAAAGCAGAAGAGATAGCAATAGCAGCAATGCCAGTAGCAGCAGTAACAGCAGCAGCAGTAGCAG
>JACBWV010000002.1:0-84147 GCA_013435795.1 Chlamydomonas sp. ICE-L
GGTGTGGGTGTAGGGTGGGGGTTGAGGGAGTGTGTTTAGTGTGTGGGTGGCGGCGTGGGGGTGAAGGGAGGCGGTGGCGGCGGGGCAAGTCCCTCAGAAAAGGATGACCAACATGTTCATGGAGAAATACCAGGTTGGGTCCAGAATAGGGGTGGTGGTGGGGGGTGGGGTTGTATGTGGGTGGGTGGGGGGGGGGGTGGGGGGGGGGGCAAGGTCCCTCAGAAAAGGATGACCAACATGTTCATGGAGAAATACCAGGTGGGGTCCAAAATAGGGTACTGCTTTTTGTCAAATTGGTCAGTGCTTGAAGCGCACAAACGTTAAATTGATCAGCGCTTTGTAGTGCAAAAAACGCAAAAGCTGCGTGCTGCGCCCACAGAGGGTTGAAAAAACTGCGCAAAACGCGCAGTGGGGCTAAAAAGTGTCCGCGTGCTTAGTAGTACCCTGGTCCAGAATAGGGGTGGCGTGTGGTGAAAACAACACAGTACCATACATCAACCTACATCAACACAAATACACATAAATAAACAGAACCAACAAAAATTAACATACATAAACATAAATAATCATAAATCAAAACAAATACACGCAAATACACATAATTATACAGAACCAACATAAATAAACACAAATACACATAAATAAACAGAACCAACATAGATCAACACAAATACACACAAATAAACAGAACCAACATAAATAAACACAAATATCAGGAGGTGTCAAGGCCTCAAAAAAATCATTCTCCCGATTGAATTTTTTTTATAATTGGGCTGTAATCGCTGTATCTGTATCATTGCGATATTATGAGACCTTTTTGAGGTCATTCTGAGCACCTCATTTAGGGGGGGGGGGGGGGGAGGGGGGGGGACTCAGACCTCCAAATGACATTCTGGGACCACCCATGAGTAGGCCTTGGTAAGGGCAGTCCATTGGCACCACTTTGGACCTTGTGCAATAAGTATCTACCCCTTGGGTGGGTGGGTGGGTGAATGGGGTCAGCCCACCTGAAGCTTCCCTGCTGCCATCATTTGCCTGCTTGGGACGAAACCTAGACTGGCCTCCGGCCAAGGCCCATTCAACATTGGGGCCGAGTTGGGTGGGGCCCAAGGGGAAGAAAAGTTGTACCATGCTGAGGAAACTGTCCTGCTACTGTTTTGTTTGGACCGGTTTGGTATAATGAAAACTCCAGTTTCTGGCCGCCCAGCCCCGCCCAGCCCCCCAGCCCCGCCCCGACCGACGAAACCTGAGCTGGCCTCCGGCCAAGGCCCATTCGACAGTGGGGCCGAGTTGGGTGGGACTAGCCCCAAGGGGAAGTGTAGCTAAATGATGCTACTTAGAATGTTTCATCTGACCGCCCCCTGCGAAGACTAAGGGTGACTATAGTACATGGGAAAACCTAAGGGGTTGAAAAACTGGATTTTGACTATCAGAAAATCCCTGTGTGGGAATTTCGAGGATGCCATCATGTGCGCCATGCCCACTAGGGGGGTTGACATACTGAATTTTGACTATCAGGCAATCACTGTGTGGGAATTTTGAGGATGCCATTATGTGTGCCACCCCCATTATCCATATCTAAGCTTTTCAGGACGGGGGTATTTCGATTTAAATGGGGGGGGGGGGGGGGGGGGGGGGTCAGCCCCCCTCAGGTCTTTTAGGGATAGGTGTCCCCCCTTTTTTTATACTCCTGTAAATACACATAAATAAACAGAACCAGCATAAATCAACACAAATACACCTAGATAATCATAAATCGTCACAAATACACATAAACAATCATAAATCAACACAAATACACATAAATAATCATAAAACAACACAAATACACATAAATAATCATAAATTAACATGGATCAACCCAAATAAACATAAATACACATAAATAAACATAAATAAATACAAATAAACACAAATAAACACAAAGACACTTAAATAAACACAAATAAACATGAAGACATATGAATAAACATAAATTAACATATATAAACATTAATGAACATAAATCGCCATTTCGTTTGGAATTCCACGTGCATATAGTTGTACACTTGGACCTACCAAAATAGCTGAAATATATTTTAATATTTAATTTAATCTTTGTTTTAATATGCTTAATTTGTAATTCTTTGTATCTATTGAACGTCCTGAATAATCACCACCACCACCACCACCACCACCACCATAATCAACAATACCACCAACAACAACATCACCACCATAATCAATACTTCCAAAATATTAACACTGCGCATCACTCTTCCCCATCAGGACGTCACACTCCGTGTGTACTCGAGGAATGCAGATCCAGCTGTGTGCAAGAAGATCGAGTTTGCTTTGGACATGTGGAGGGTGGGTGAAGCTTATTAATTCCTATGCAGTGTCGCAAGCAACGCGGAAAATTGGCGGGGTGTGTTGGCAACGGAACGAAAGGTGGCAACGATGGAGCTGACCGAAGCGATTTAGTTACGCGACCGTTGGCTGGCGTGGCAGGCTTCAATTTTTCGGTGGGACGGACAAATGGGTAAACACGAGGGCTCCCGCCCCCTTGAAGAGGGGGCTCCGCCTAAAATATCGGCGGCAGTGGTGGTGGTAGTGGTGGCGGTGTTACCCTTGCATTTACTCGAGGCCTCGAGATGATGCTGTGTGTAAGCAGCTGAAGATTGCTTTGGACAAGTGGCAGGTGGATGAACTTGATAATAGGGCTGATGATGGGTGGGGGGTGGGGTGGGGGTGGGGGGGATGATGGGGTGGGGGTGGGGGGGGGGGAAACTACTTGATATAGGTGCTGATGTTGGTGGTGGGTGGGTGGGGGGGGTGGGGGAATGGTTGGTGGTTGGGTTTGTGGTGTGGGGGGGTGGGTGGGGGAATTGATGGATGGTATGTGTTGGGGTGGGGGATGTGGGTGGTTTTGTTTTGTTGTTGGGTGTGTGTTGGGTGCTTCCGGTTTGTGCGATTTGGTCTGGATTTGTAGTTGGCGGGTCGTTCAACTTTCAACGTCACTGTTGGATGCTGCCTCTCGGTGATTGGCTAGGTTGTGCCCCTTCTCGCGGTGTCAAGTCGTCTCTCATCGCATAGCATGCTACGAATATTGTCTTCCAGACTCTTTACTGTTATTCTGTTTATATCCACAATAGCATACACCAAGAGATGAAAAAAAACTCGACTCCCTAAAAAACTGTAGGACGATAGTGCTGGCGGCGACTTGGTGGTGGTGATACTGATGAAGGTGATGGTGATGATGACGATGTCCTTATCCTGGTACCAATGGAGGGTGGTCATGCATATAGGTGGTTGGGGACTTCAATATATGAACTGGATCTTACACTTACTTTCTGTCTCTTATTACTTCCTTTCTGCGTATTATTATTTACTTTCTGTCTATTAGTACTTACTTCCTATGTATTATAACTTACATTCTGTCTATGATTACTTACTTAATGCATCGATATTATTATTATTTACTTTCTGTCTATTAGTACTTACTTCCTATGTATTATAACTTACATTCTGTCTATGATTACTTACTTAATGCATCGTACATTATTATTATTTACTTTCTGTCTATTAGTACTTACTTCCTATGTATTATAACTTACATTCTGTCTATGATTACTACTTAATGCATCGTATATTATTATTATTTACTTTCTGTCTATTAGTACTTACTTCCTATGTATTATAACTTACATTCTGTCTATGATTACTTACTTAATGCATCGTATATTATTATTATTTACTTTCTGTCTATTAGTACTTACTTCCTATGTATTATAACTTACATTCTGTCTATGATTACTTACTTAATGCATCGATATTATTATTATTTACTTTCTGTCTATTAGTACTTACTTCCTATGTATTATAACTTACATTCTGTCTATGATTACTTACTTAATGCATCGATATTATTATTATTTACTTTCTGTCTATTAGTACTTACTTCCTATGTATTATAACTTACATTCTGTCTATGATTACTTACTTAATGGATCGTATATTATTATTATTTACTTTCTGTCTATTAGTACTTACTTCCTATGTATTATAATTTACATTCTGTCTATGATTACTTACTTAATGCATCGTATATTATTATTATTTACTTTCTGTCTATTAGTACTTACTTCCTATGTATTATAACTTACATTCTGTCTATGATTACTTACTTAATGCATCGATATTATTATTATTTACTTTCTGTCTATTAGTACTTACTTCCTATGTATTATAACTTACATTCTGTCTATGATTACTTACTTAATGCATCGTATATTGTTATTATTTACTTTCTGTCTATTAGTACTTACTTCCTATGTATTATAACTTACATTCTGTCTATGATTACTTACTTAATGCATCGTATATTATTATTATTTACTTTCTGTCTATTAGTACTTACTTCCTATGTATTATAACTTACATTCTGTCTATGATTACTTACTTAATGCATCGTATATTATTATTATTTACTTTCTGTCTATTAGTACTTACTTCCTATGTATTATAACTTACATTCTGTCTATGATTACTTACTTAATGTATAGTATATTATTATTACTTACTTTTTGTCTATTATGTGTTGACCTATACTGACTTTATTTTCTTTCGTGGATTATCACTCACTTTCTGTCTATTATGCTGACTTATACTGACTTTATTTTCTTCTTCTGTAGATTAGTACTTACTTTCTGTAGATTAGTACTGACTTTCCTCTCTTCTGTTATTTTATACAGCAAAATATATTAGGAATGTAACACACACACACACACACACTGATCTGTTATGCTCTTTCATGCCATGCAGCAAAAGCGATTTTGGCCGGGGAGCAAGTTTGGTCCCACCCATGCGCATGCTCACTGGTCTACCTCTGATATTTACCATACTGAATTTCCGCTCCTCTGTTTTGTTATACAGCAAAAGATATTAGGACTGTAACACACACACACACACACACACACACACACACTGATCTGATATGCTCTTTCACGCCATGCAGCAAAAGCGATTTGGCAGTGGAGTCAGTTTGGGCACACCCATGCGTCTACAGGGGGACTACAGCACTTACCAACCAGGTTTTGATGACTCACGACCATTCGAGGACTCACGACCTCCTTCACGATTGAGTGCGTGGCTGTGTGGCTGTGTGTGTGTGGCTGTGTGTTTGTGTGCCTGTGTGTGTGTGTGTTGACGGGGTAAAGGATTTTGTGGGGGGGGAGGGGGGGGGGTAAAATCTTAATTTCAACTTTATCTCCCCCCTCTTCTTGTATGAAACTTCCACAATTCAGACGGTTGACTCAGATTCCTTACAGTTGCTTTTCATATTTCCAATACATATAATTTACCCTTAAGGGTTGAGGAAATAAGCACATGCAGGCTTCATCATTGTCAGTACTTATATTTGCAAAAGTAGAGGGCCTGCTTGCTGGACATTGAGACACTGCCCGAGAGGTCCAGCGATCTTTCAGATGGGGCCCCCACTGGTACAAGTGCTAGTAGACATATTTAAGGTGTATGCTGGGCCTTGTAAAGTTTTAGCTTTGTGTGTGATATTTCCCTTAATTAGGGGGTATATCACAACACTGGCTGGCTTTACTGGTCTTATCAGCTTTTACCATTAAATCAAGTCAACTGCACTATCTAGCTTGTAAGTCCAGACTGTTCAGGTCTGTCTTTGTGCTACTACTAATAGAGTCGCTACTGTCAAATAATAACAGAGTCACTTCCCCTGGGAGGCTCTGGTAGCTTCTGGAACTTGACTAACTCACTCACTTCCTCACTGGCTGGCTGGCTGCAGGTCTGGCCACCTATAGCTCCAGTGCCTTCCAACTTGACTAACTCACTCACTCACTCACTCACTCACTCTCACTTACTTACTTACTCACTGGCTGGCTGGCTGGCTGGCTGCAGGTCTGGTCACCTATAGCACGAGTGCTTTGCAACTTGACTAACTCACTCACTTACTCACTTACTCACTGGCTGACTGCAGGTCTGGTCAACTACAGCACAAGTGCACTAGCTCAAGTGCCTTCCAACTTGACTAACTTACTATTCATTCACTTACTCACTTTATCACTCACTCACTTACTCACTGGCTGACTGCAAGTCTGGTCACCTACAGCACAAGTGCACTAGCTCCAGTGCCTTCCACCTTGACTAACTTTTACTATGCACTCACTTACCCACTCACTTTCTCACTCACACTCTCACTCACTGGCTGGCTGCAGGTCTGGCCACCTTTGGCGCAAGTGGGCTAGCTCCAATGCCTTATAACTTGACTTACTTACCATTCACTCACTTACCCACTCACTTTCTCACTCACACTCTCACTCACTGGCTGGCTGCAGGTCTGGCCACCTTTGGCGCAAATGTGCTAGCTCCACTGCCTTCCAACTTTGCTGGTCTGGGTGAGCGCCTCGGGTCTCAAGCGGGGGGCCTGTCCAATGCCCCGTTCAATGCGCCGGCCGATGCCGTGCCCACTGCGCCGGCCACTGATCAAGGCGCTAAAAGACGCCGCTGCCTAGATGATGAGTTTGAGGAAGAGGATCGATTGGTGAAGGAGTCTCAATAAGTTGACTGACTGATGGAATGGATTCTCTAGGGGACACTAGCTGAAATCAGGGGGTAGTAGTGTGGGTTAGTGTGTGTGTTTGAGGTGGGGTGGGGTGGGGGAGGGGGGCCCCAGCAGATTGGGGGTCTCAGCAAGGCGGTACCAAATGACGCCGCTGCCTAGATGACGAATATGAGGAAGTCGATCGATTGGAGAAGGAGCCTCATACTGATTTTTGTTTTTAGTTGTGAAAGGTCTTTCACCCTTGGAGGTGGGTCTCCTGACACAAACCAGCGAGGATTCAGTTCGAATGGTGTTGCCCCTCCTACAACTTGCAAAGCAGGCGCACTTAGGGTCGGTGAGAGAGACCAAACGAACATTCACCACTACCCCTGTTGACCACGGCAGACAAGCTCCCTGCCATGGTGATGAATGATGGGTCACTGATGAAGTGGACCAGAACAAGTTCTATGCAGCGTCAGGGTCTAATCCTGGTGAGTCATGAGACATAATGTCCTCATGAGTCATGATATACTGAGAGAACAAGGTCTATGCAGCGTCGCAAGCGACACTAAAAATTGGCGGAGAGTGTTCGCGACGGAGAGACAGGTGGCAATGGAAGGGAGTGAGTAACGAGACCGTTGGCTGACGTGTCGGGCTTCGCGACGGAGAGAAAGGTGGCAATGGAAGGGAGTGAGTAACGAGACCGTTGGCTGACGTGTCGGGCTTCGCGACGGAGAGACAGGTGGCAATGGAAGGGAGTGAGTAACGAGACCGTTGGCTGACGTGTCGGGCTTCGCGACGGAGAGACAGGTGGCAATGGAAGGGAGTGAGTAACGAGACCGTTGGCTGACGTGTCAGGCTTCGTCTCGGTCAGACGGTTGGTCGGTCAAACGGACAAATGGGTAACCCTGGGGGCTCCCGCCCCCTTGAAGAGGGGGCTCCGCCAAAAATCAACCGTTTACATGCCATATTGACCAGGGTACTTCCAATGAGCAAATTGGCCAGCGCTTTAGCGCTATTGAAAACAAAACAACTGCGCTTTTTAGTGCCAAAAGTGCAAAAATTGCTTGTTGCGCCCACAGGGGGTTGCCAAAAACTGCACGAAACACGCAGTGGGGCTCAAAAAGGCAGCGCGCAAAAGCGCGCGCTTGGAAGTACCCTGATATCGACCCTTGTGCTAACGATGTGGGCCGCCAGCAACACACACACCTTTGCAAAGCCCTTGTTGAGGGCTCCCCCAGGAAGGGACGTCATAGCTTAATCTACTACCCCCTACCTACATACACGCACCTCCCCACCGCAAAGAAAACACCCACACTACTACCCCCTCCTTTACAGTTTGTCTCCTCTCCCCAAGTGAGCCCACATCGTTAGCACAAGGGTTGATATGGCTGGTGGTGGTGTTGCCCACATGGGTGTGTGGCAAAGTTGGATATTTTAGGCGGAGGAGGCTGTTCAGACATACGTGAGATGGGATGGTGGGGTGAGGAAAACGAAAAACGAGGGGGTAGTAACTAAAGCTGTGCTGTCCCTTCCTTGGGGGGGCCTTAGTCGGATGATGTAGGAGAATAATTGTTATTTGGATTGGATTGGATTGTGACATGGTTGTCAGCGGACTCTGGACTGCTCACCATACGTCCTTCAATCCCAAGTCCCCCCGTGCTATACCCTCATTAACCAGGGAGCATGGTAAGCAGATTAGACAGTTCAAAGACTTGTCCAGATCTGTGTTACTTGTGTCACGGTACTTCTAAAAAAGGTAATGATAACGACTGGTGAGGCGTGGTGTTAAGGGAGCCCGTCGTACGCGGGTTGGGAGCGGTCCCCTACCTCAACTGGACAAGCTACCATCGCGGTTGACAACGACCTGCAACGCTAATAGCGACTGAAGGGGGAGTCAAACCCCCGACTCTTCGTCCTCAAGCAATCTGGTCTACCACTAGACCATTGTATATCACTGAAAGGGGCTACGATACTTCTATAATCCTACAAACAGGCGTGTGACTATATATATATATATATATATATATATATATATATATACATATATATTCCTCATTTTCAGGGAGTCTATTTACTACATACACTTGTACCCCTGAGAAACATGAAGTAGTCCACACAGGAAACATGCCAACAGGTTCACTCTATAACCTGGCGTTATTATACTTGTGGTTTAACCTTTAGGTGACCCTAACTGTCTCGTAAACCCTGGCTTCAGTCCGCTGCACTCGATTCCATTGCCACTTGTGGCTCCGATATCCAACACTGCCAGCCAACTCGGGGCTGATCACCGTGCGTCCTCCAATTCTAAGTCCCCCCCCCAAGGGTAGGACAATGGCCTTCCTGAGATAGGTCGGCCACACCGGGGGGGGGGCTAACAACCATCCTCAAAATCACAGGGTACAAGCAATAATAAAGCAATAATACAGAGAAGCAATATACATACCGGTACTTCCGTGTATGATGGATCAGATTGTTACATGTTTTTCAGCCAAAGCTGGGCAGCTCACTGTCTTCCAATGCCAAGTCCCCCCGTGCGATACCCACGGAAACCAGGAAGCCAACTATGCAGATAAGACAGGTTAAAGACTTGTCCAGGCCAGTGCATGATAGTATATAGTTGCACTTGGGTGTATGAGAGCTATAGTTCCACTTTGAGTACTTCCTGATAGTTGCATTTTAATCAGTGCACGTAGATAATTAGGTATGTACTTATATGATCACTGAACGGCTGATCTGCGTCCTTAGACACACATCTCACAACCATGGTGCATTGTGCCATGACTCTGAAGCAGGTGCTAAAGAAGGGGGTGACATATTCCGCATGTTGTCTGGTCTTTTTATTTACCAGCTCAGACCAGCTTGTACATTTTTAGCTACGAACTCAGGGCCCCCGTCAGTAAAACGATTGTTTGGGGTTCAGTTCATCAGTGCTTTTTATATGGAAGCCCTTCCTATCACGGTTGGACAAGTCCCTTAAGCCTATTTGGCCTAGCCCTGGACTGAAACAACAAACATAAATACAACTAAAATGTAGGAGCAGGATGTTGGCAAGACCATTGTTCTGATATCGTCTTTAGTAGGGTACCCCTGGACTGTAACATGCATACATAGCCTAAACAGCTCGGTTAAGTACTGGTATGAAGTGAGCTTTAAGCACTTCATCCCCCCGAGAACACTTGACTGAAATACGGAATCCTACGAAGGAAGAAAAACATAAAATCTCTCAAGTGTCACTCTTGAACTCTTCAGTCGTAGTCATCACCTATGCCGACGCACTGGGAGATTTGAAAAGCTTCCATCGCCTCACGTCCCAGCTCGTCCATATCGTCCAGTACTAGATCCAGTTCAGGCCACATCTCTTTGGCGGATGCCTTGATGGCCTTGTAGCCCTCAGCCTCTACGTGTCCTTCATTATCATCCTGGAAAATGCAGTTAGTTAGCTCTAATTTCTTCAGGGCTGGCCAGATTATGCCGCGAAGCTGCTTAACATAATTGGCCATGGCCATCAGGGATTCGTCGCGAATACCGCAGTGGCAAAATGCATACAAACCCCGATCATCCCCACCATCCCAGCCGCCGCTTAAGCTGAATTCCTCGAGGAGGGGGCAGTGCTTGACTCCAGTTTCAATGATAAGCAGAAGCTGGGACTAAGTGGGAAATCTCCAGTTGAAGAGGCGCAGCACCTTCAGCATGCGAGCCAGCATGGTGGTCACTCCGACCATTCGCTCTGGGACTTCAAAGGGGTCCATCGTGATGCTGAGGCTCTGCAGGCTACCGCAGGTCTTCATGTAGCTCGCCAAGAATTCATCTAGGCCCATTTCGGGAATTAACCTTTTCTCTGCCAACTCCTCTTCCTCGTCGCAAGAGTCATACATGATGGCGCCAATCTCCAGGCTGGTTGCAGTTCTCTCGATCTCGTAAAACTGGGCTCTTGCAACCGTGGTCTTGAAAGCCCTCCTAGCATTGCAAGCCAGCGGGCGTCCAAGGGGGACGCGCGCGCGCATCAGACGCGCAGCAATCATGACCGCCTTCAACAAAGATAGGGAGATCAACAATCTGTCGATGGATTCACTGTAATGCAGTGGAGCTCACTGTAGTGAGTGTGATACTACAGTATGGAGACGGGAGGGCGTCAGGGCTTCTTCTCTGGTTTCAATCAATCTTCAATTCAACAATTTCTGGATTCAATTCATCCGTTTCGAGACGTAGACGATAGGTGCCGCTCGGTATGAAGTGTTAACCGTGGTCTCCACGGTTAGGACAGGGCCAGGGGCCAGTTAGGGCCAGGGTTCCGTGAGTACATGACTCTGGGGTCTCCCCGGGGGTCTCCCCCCCCCCCACCCACCCACCCACCCACCCACCCACACCTTAACACACCTCCACACGCACACACACATCCACACACACACACACACACCCTCCCCCTCCTCCTTCCCAGATGGGGAGTCTCCGCTCGGTATCACGACGTGTTGGCAGTTCGTAGCTCGTGGCTTACTTAGAGGGATTGAACTTAATCAGTCGAGGGCTTACTACAGGGGCAGGGGGCAGGGTTACGGCCGGACCCGACAAACGGCCAACGGGGTGACTCGGGGGGCTCCCCCGGGCTCCCCCCCCCGGCTCCCCCCCCGCCCCCTCAACCCACCCCCCAACCCAACCCAACCCAACCCCCAACACACACACCACACCACACCACACAAAGGAGGGGAGTCTCCGCCAAAAGGATTTAATACATGAATTTTGCATGAATATTTTATAAATGATACCAGATATAGGGATGTTCGTCACCCGTCACTTTGTCAGTCATCATATCATCCCAGCTGAGATGATGATTTGTTAACAGTGTATAATTAAATTATCAATGTAGCACGAACTCAGGGCCCCCGTCGGTTAAACGATTGTTTGGGGCTCAGTTCATCAGTGCTTGTTCTTTTTAAGCCCTTCCTATACGGTTGGGCAAGTCCCTTTAGCCTATTTGGCCTACCCCTGGACTGTAACATACATACATATCAGTTAATCAAATAACAAAGCTCCTCAGTACGCACCTCAACTCATGCTGACGAACATGCTCATGGGGGGGGGGGGGGGGGGGGGGGGCATCAAGCTACCCTACACGTACGCCTGCGTTGGTCAAGACCCCCATGGGCCCCCCCCCATCAAGCTACAAGCCTGCATTGTCCAAGACCCCCATGCCCCCCCCCCCCCCCCCCCCCCCCCCCCCCCCCATCAAGCTACAAGCCTGCACTGGCCAAGACCCGACCACCATCACCATCCATGGGGGCAACCAGGCCGCTCTTGCAGCCTGGAATAGTGAGAAGCTGTCTACCAAGCTCAGGTACATCGACACCAGGTACCACTTCCTCTAGGAGGAAGCCAGGCGCAGATGTATCACCCTGAACTGGGTCGCCACGGGTAACAAGGCTGACATGCTCACCAAGCTTCTCACCAAGGTCAATCAAGTTCTAAGACTCCAGACAGGGTATTGGGTACAAAGCCCAACCCCCTAAGACCTGAGCTGAGTACTAGGAGCGTCACAAGTGCTGACTACCAGGAGCCTTAGTTTTTTAATTATTTGAGTAGTTTTTTTTATTATTTTGGTATTAGTTATTATTATTATTATTATTATTATTATTATTATTATTATTATTATTATTATTATTATTACTATTTAGGCTGTATTTCTTACTATTATTGTGAGATATTTTGCCTTGGTGCTTTTCAACTTCCTGGTACAATTTTATATTTCACATGCCTTGAGTTTACTTTTATCTCCAGCCTTTGTCCTGATGGGTCCAGTGTGTGCTTGTGTTTGTTTTCGACACATCCTTTGGTTCAGCTGCCAGGTTACCATTTCGGATCTTTAGATTCCAGAGGCACCGGGCTGGCCAGTGGGGAGATTGTTATCTTAGGCTGTTGACATTATCTAAGGCTGTTGACATTATCTAAGGCTGTTGACAATCATCCGGACATTGATTAATTTCTTGTTATTCAGGAAGACGAGCCTTTACATAGAGGAGGGGGCAGCTTATGTCATACGGCTGTATAGGTTAGGGTCTAATGCAGTACAAGTACAGCAGGTGCAATTACCAGGCACTAGCTGGCCCATGCGGTCCGTGACCTGGCTGGTAGTCACCTTCGCGCGCTCTACGTCACCTTACACTATGGCTATATGCCATAGCATAACATTTCTCCCTTACAATTGCTTCCTCCCATATATGTGGGGAACGACAATATGAGACCATGTGACATCATGTCATCATATGATATCATATGATGCCGGCAGTCTGACTAGGCCAAATTTACCATTTAAAACCAATATCATATGATGAAATTTGTATGATATCATATGATATCATACTAACTACGGTGACTATATCTAGCTCCGGCTTACGCTATGGTGTCCTTAACTTCACGTCCAGTGAGTAACAGTTCTACACGGATGTAACAATTTCAATTTCAATTTCATACTAACCTTTGGCTAACAGCATTTGATATGCTGATGAGCCGATCCCTACTAATATGCCTATACAGATTGTTTACAGTGTGTGTGGCATACTGGCACCTCCTCGTTGTTAAATTGGTTAACGGTGGGCAGCCTGACGGCTAGTAGGCTGATCAAAAACAAATTATTATCTCATTACACTTGTGCACTGAGCATCGGAGTGTGATCAGTCGCAAGAAAATACCTAGTACTGTTGCAGCAGTCTAGAAGACTGGGGAGAGGTACAAGCCACTTCATGTTACATTGATGTCTTTCAGTACGGAGCCCGCAAATGGGCTGACTAAGAAGGGTGGCTACTTGGGCAGTACAGGGGTCCTGCCCTCTACCAGTGCACACACACCTAGTCGTGCACCAGCACCTAGTCGTGCTCCAACAGGTACACGAATAGGACTGGAGCTGTATCAACGGTTCTCACTCAACCACCCAACCGTATCGAAAATCTATTCAACACCAACACATGCACACACATTGTGTACCACACAGACCCAACGTGTGTGCACCACATATGCACGTGTGTGCACCACACATGCACACACACGATGTACCACACAGGCCCAACGTGTGTGCACCACATAGGCACGTGTGTGGCCACACATGCACACACACTATGTACCACACAGACCACGTGTGCACACATCGGCACCGGTGACCACACATGCACACACACTATGTACCACACAGGCCCAACGTGTGTGCACCACATAGGCACGTGTGTGCACCACACATGCACACACACTATGTACCACACAGGCCCCAACGTGGTGTGTCACCACTAGGCAGTTTGTGTGAACCACACATGCAACACACGATGTGATACCACACTAGGACCAAACGGGGTGCACACCATAGGGAACGGTGTGGCCGCCACCATGCCACAAAATATGTATCAAACAGGCCCACGTGTGTGCACCACATAGGCACGTGTGTGCACCACACAGCACACACACTAGGTACCACCACAGGACCAACGTGTGGCACCACAGGGAAGTGTGTGCACCACCACATGCACACACCACATATGTATACACAGGACCAAGGTGTGAGTGCACCCACATAGGCACGTGTTGCACCACAAGAGGCACAACAATATGTACCGCACAGCCCCAACGTGTGTGCACAACAGAGGCAAGTTGTGTGCACCACACTGCCAAACACCGATTGTCACCCACGCATCACATGGCCCAAGTGATGTGCCACCACATAGGCACGTGTGTGCACCACACATGCACACACATTGTGTACCACATAGGCACAACGTGTGTGTGCATGCGTGCTACCACTCTCACACTCACACAACACACCATCAAATAGACCAAACAAGCTCTGGAAACAACAAACAAATGTGCATATAATAACAAGTCAGTCAGCTTCCGTTGTTCACTTGCTTTGGCAAACCGCTGAATAAATCCTAATGATAGATTATAAATGTTCATGATAAATAGTGATATATGATAAACAGTGATACATAAACAGTGATCGTGATAAACAGTGATAGATGATAAACAGTGATACATAAACAGTGATCATGCATGATAAACAGTGATAGATGATATATGATGCAAAAATATATCAAACTTACACTCTAACAAACGAACACAACATTCATATTTCATCGCAAAGCTTTACAGCTCCAAAGTACATGCGTGTGCGTGTCCTTGCTAAGCACACGTCTCGTGAGGTGGAAACTGTCCATGTAGCTTCAAGCTACTTCAACACAGGCTACACCTAGGACAGCTGCTTCGCTCCGGAATCTCTGTTTCGAAGGAAGAAAGTGCCGGGTTCGAATCCCTACCAGTGCGCTTGCGTTTTTGCGGTCGCTGTCAACTGCCATGGCAGCTTTGTCCAGGTAAAGAAGCAGCACGTTCCGTACCGCCGTAAGACAGGGGTGTCTTTATCCCACGCCCCACCAGGCGTTGTGATTACTTTCAACACATGCTACACCTAGGGCAGCTGCTTCGCTTCGGAAGAGAAGGGGTTGAGGTCATCTGACTTCATGTCGGAGAAAGTGTGGTTGACATGGGAGTGGCAGGCCTCATCAGCTCGCACAGCTAGAACGAGGTCCCTGCAGTAGAGAGGGGAGACTTGTGTGAGATGGAGGTGGTGGGTGGGTGGGTGGGTGGGTGGGTGGGAGTGGTGTTGGAGCGAGGCAGTTGAGAGGCGGAGGCTTGGGTGAGATGGTGGTGTGTGTGTGTGCGGAGGCTGGGGGGGGGGGGGGGGGGGGGGGGGTAGTGGTTGGTTGACATGTGAGTGGCAGGCCTCATCAGCACGCACAGCTAGAACGAGGTCCCTGCAGTAGTAGAGAGGGGGGACGCTTGGGTGAGATGGTGGTGGTGAGTGGGTGGGGTGGTGTTGGAGGAAGTTGAGAGGCGGAGGCTTGTGTGAGATGGTGGTGTGTGTGTGCGGGGGGGAGGTGAGGGGGGGGGGGGGGGGGGGGGGGGGCATGGGAAGTGGGCAGGCCTCATCAGCACGCACAGCTTAGAACGAGGTCCCTGCAGTAGTAGAGAGGGGGGGCGCTTGCTTTGGGGTTGGATGGAGGTGGTGGGTGGGTGGGTTGGGAGTGGTGGTGGAGGCAGTGGGGAGGGGGAGGCTTGGGTGAGATGGTGGTGGTGGTGGGTGGGTGGGAGTGTGGAGGCAGTGTTTGTGGTGGGTCGCGTTGTGGGGGGGGCTTGTGTGAGATGTGGTGGTGATGGGTGGGTGGAGTGGGTGGGCCTACTGATCACAGAGATGGCAGTGGGGAGGGGGGATGGGGCGGAGGGGCTTGGGTTGAGATGGGGGGTGGGTGGGTGGGATTGCGAGTGGATGGACAGGGTACACCTGAGTGGGGGAAGGGGAGGCTTGGGTTCAGAGTGGTGGTGGTGGTGGGTGGGGTGGGGGTGGTGGTGGACTCAGGTGGGGGAGAAGTGGGAGGCTGGGGAGATGGATTCAAGGGTGAGTGGTGGGCTAGTGGGAGGCAAATGGGGGAGGGAGAGAATGGGACTGGCAGTATGGGGAGTGGAGGCAGCGTTCGGGGAGAAGGGAGATATTAAATGTGAACGCGTTGGTGGCAGTGAAGATTAGTAGCTGGTCGGTGATGGTGGGGGGGAGTTGCACGCGTTACTCTGGTGGAGGCGGAAGAGCACAGGTGGAGGATAAGAGGGGGGATGAAGGTGGTGGTGGTGGTGGGTGAAAGGGGGGAGAGGTGGTGGAGGCAGTGGGGAGGGGAACGCTTGGGTGAGATGGTAGTGGTCGTGGTGGGTGAGGGGAAGTGGTGTTGCTGGTGGGAGGGTGGGAGACTCTCCTCGCGGGTAGCTATCCCCATCCCCGGCACTTACATGCCATACACTACAAGCACGGAGCTCGTCTAGTCCTGAGTAGCACACGTTTATCTAGACTATCTGCCATCCCCACCTCAAGTTGGTGTTGCTATCCGCTTCCCTATCCCAGTTACCACACACACAGAGCATGTCTACCCTGCAGGGACCCCAATATGTTCTGGGGGGGGGGGGGGGGGGGGGGGGGGGGGGGCATGTACGTCATCCATCCATCCCTCCACCCTCTTACACCCCATCATTACTTCTCCAGTCTACATGCCATCCCCACCTCATGGTGGTGTTGCTATCTGCTTCCCTATCCCTCTCACCACACACGCACAGCCAATCTACCCCAGAGCGTCCATAACATGTGCGGGGGGTGGTGTGTGGGGTCATGTACGTCCATCCATCCTTCCCCTAAGACCCCATCATACTCCTTCAGAATACAGGCCATCCCCACCTCATGGTGGTGTTGCTATCTGCTTCCCTATCCCTCTCACCACACACGCGGAGCCAATCTACCCCAGAGCGTCCTTAATATGTGCGGGGGGTGGTGTGTGGGGGCATGTACGTCCATCCATCCTTCCCCTAAGACCCCATCATACTTCTTCAGAATACATGCCATCCCCACCTCATGGTGGCGTTGCTATCTGCTTCCATGTCCCTGTTACCACACACAAAGCATGCCCAACCCAGAGCAACCCCAATATGTGATGGGGGTGTACTGGGGTGTGTGGGCATGTGCAGCCATCCATCCATCCATCCATCCTTCCACCCCTTTAGAACCCATGATACATTTCCTGACCACATGCCATCCCCGCCTCATGGTGGCGTTGCTATCTGCTTCCCTATCCCTGTTTCCAAACACACAAAGCATGCCCACCCCAGAGCGACCCCAATATGTGCTGGGGTGTGTGTACCCGGGGGTGTGGGCATGTACATCCATCCTTCCACCCTCTTAGACCCCATCATTCTTCTCCAGACTACATGCCATCCCCGCCTCATGGTGGTGTTGCTATCCGCCCCCCTATCCCCGTCACAATACACACAGAGCATGTCTACCCCAGAGCGACCCCAATATGTGCTGGGGTGTGTGTACTCGGGGGTGTGGTCATGTACATCCATCCTTCCACCCTCTTAGACCCCATCATTCTTCTCCAGACTACATGCCATCCCCGCCTCATGGTTGTGTTGCTATCCGCCCCCCTATCCCCGTCACAATACACACAGAGCATGTCTACCCCAGAGCGACCCCAATATGTGCTGGGGTGTGTGTACCCGGGGGTGTGGTCATGTTCATCCATCCTTCCACCCTCTTAGACCCCATCATTCTTCTCCAGACTACATGCCATCCCCGCCTCATGGTGGTGTTGCTATCCGCCCCCCTATCCCTGTCACAATACACACAAAGCATGCCCACCCCAGAGCGACCCCAATATGTGCTGGGGTGTGTGTACCCGGGGGTGTGGTCATGTACATCCATCCTTCCACCCTCTTAGACCCCATCATTCTTCTCCAGACTACATGCCATCCCCGCCTCATGTTGGTGTTGCTATCCGCCCCCCTATCCCTGTCACAATACACACAAAGCATGCCCACCCCAGAGCGACCCCAATATGTGCTGGGGTGTGTGTACCCGAGGGGGTGGTCATGTACATCCATCCTTCCACCCTCTTAGACCCCATCATTCTTCTCCAGACTACATGCCATTCCCGCCTCATGGTGGCGTTGCTATCCGCCCCCCTATCCCTGCTGTCACCACACACATAGAGCATGCCCATCCAAGAGCAACCCCACTATGTGCTGGGTTGTGTGTAATGGGGGGTGGGGGTATGCATGTACAGCCATCCATCCATCCTTCCACCCCTTAGAATCCATCATTATTTTCCAGACTACATGCCATCCTCACCTCATGGTGGCACTGCTATCCACTTCCCTATCCCTGTCACCGCACACGCAGAGCCCATCTACCCTAGAGTGACCCCAGTGTGTGCTGGGTCTTGTGTGCTGTGTAGGAGCATGTAAATCCATCCATCCATTCTTCCATCCCCCTGGAACCCCATCATGTTCCTCACCTCATGGTAGCGTTGCTTTCCAACTTCCAATAAGTGATGGCAATGGTGGGGGCAGGCTTGTCCGTCCAAAGGAGACCAGCATCGATCTCCGCAAGCAGGTGAGTGTAACTGGAGAGAGTGGATAGATGGGTGGAGTGGATACATATGAGGGTGGGTGGGTAGGTGTGCAGGTAGGTGTGTGGGTGGGCAGGCAATTGTGGGGGCAGGCTTGTCCGTCCAAATGAGTACAGCATCAATATCCTCAAGCAGGTGTGTGTAACTGGAGTGGGTGGGTAGATGAATGGGTAGATGGATTGGGTCAGTACGAGGGAGGGTGCGCAGGTGGGTAGGTGGGCAGGTACTGGTGGGGGCAGGCTTGTCCATCTAGATGAGTCCCGTCAAGCAGGTGTGTGTAACTGGAGTGGGTGGGTAGATAGAGTGGGTGGGTGGGTGGGTGAGCAGCAAGGTGGGCAAGTACTGGTGGGGACAGGCTTGTCTATCCAAATGAGACAAGCATCGACATCATCAAGCAGGTGTGTGTAACTGGAGTGGGTGGGTAGATGGGTGGAGTGGATTAGTATGAGGGTGGGTGGGTATGTGGGCATGTAGGTATGTGGGTGGGCAAGTGATGGCGTTGTCCGTCCACATGAATCCAGCATCGATCCTCAAGCAGATGTGTGTAACTAGAGTGGGTGGGTAGATGGGAGTGGGTAAGTAGGAGGGTGGGCAGGCAGGTGAGCAGGTCATGGTTTAGGGCTCAGGGTTTTAGGTGATAGTGGGTTTTGCCTTGTCCGTCCAAATGAGTCAAGCATCGATCTCATCAAGCAGATGTGTGTAACTGGAGTGGGTGGGCAAATGGGTGTAGTGGAGAAGTATGAGGGTGGGAGGGTAGGTGGGGATGTAGGCATGTGGGTGGGCAGGTGATGGCGTGGGCAGGCTTGTCCGTCCAAAGGAGACCAGCATAGATTTACTCAAGGTGGGTGTAACTGGAGTGGGTGGGTGGGCAGGTACCAGCGGGGGCAGGCTTGTCAGTCCAAAGGAGACCAGCATAGATTTATTCAAGGTGGTGAGTGTAACTAGAGTGGGTGGGTAGATGGAGTGGGTAAGTAGGGTGGGCGGGCAGGTGGGTGGGCAGGTACTGGTGGGGGCAGGCTTGTCCATCTAGACGAGTCCTGCCAAGTAGATGAGTGTAACTGGAGTGGGTGGGTTGATGGAGTGGGTAAGTAGGGTGGGCGGGCAGGCAGGTACCAGCGGGAGCAGGCTTGTCCGTCCCAAGGAGACCAGCATCAATTTACTCAAGCAGGTTTGTATAGCTCGAGTGGGTGGGTAGATGGGTGGAGTGGGTATGTAGGGGGGTGGGTGGGTGGGTGGGCAGGTAGGTAGGTGGGCAGGTGCTGATGGGGGCAGGCTTGTCTATGTAGATGATTCTAGCATCCATCTCTTCAAGCAGGTGAGTGTAACTGGAGTGTGTGGGTAATTGGAGTGGGTAGGTAGGGTGGGTGGGCAGGTGCCGGCGGGGGCAGGCTTGTCCGTCCAAATGAGTCCAGCATCGATCTCATCAAGCAGGTGTGTGTAACTGGAGTGGGTGGGTAGATGGAGTGGGAAAGTAGGAGGGTGGGTGGGAGGGCAGGTGGGCAGGTAGGTATGTGGGTGGGCAGGTAAGTAGGGTGGGTGGGCAGGTGCTGGCGGGTGCAGGCGTGTCTATCTAGATGAGTCAAGCATCGATCGCATCAAGCACGTGAGTGTAACTGGAGTGGGTAAGTAGGGTGGGTGAGCAGGTAGGAGGGCAGGTGATGGTTTAGTGTTTAGTGTTTTAGGTGATGGAGGGTTTAGTTTTCTTTTTGCTTGTCCGTCCAAATGAGTCCATCATTGATCTCATCAAGCAGGTGCCTGTAACTGGAGTGAGTCCGTAGATGGGTGGAGCTGATAAGTAAGAGGTTGGCAGGCATGTGTGTGGGAAGGTGATGGCGTGGGAAGGCTTGTCCATCTAGATGAGTCCTGTCAGGCAGGTGAGTGCAACTGGAGTGGGTGGGTAGACGGAGTGGGTGAGTGGGTGGGGAGGTGATGGTGAGGGCAGGCTTGTCCGTCCAAAGGAGACCAGCATTGATCTCCTCAAGCAGGTGGGTGCAACTGGAGTGGGTGAGTAGATGGAGTGGGATAGTAGGGTGGGTGGGTAGGTGGGCATGTAGGTATGTGGGCGGGTAGGTGCTGGCGGGGGCAGGCTTGTCCGCCCAAATGAGACCAGCATCGATTGGACCAAGCGGGTGTGTGCAACTGGAGTGGGTAAGTAGGGTGGGTGGGTGGGTGGGCAGGTGGGCAGGTGGGCAGGTAGGTATGTGGGTGGGCAGGGAAGTAGGGTGGGTGGGCAGGTGCTGGCAGGGGCAGGCTTGTTCGCCCAAATGAGACCAGCATCGATTGGACCGAGCGGGTGTGTGTAACTGGAGTGGGTGGGTAGATGGAGTGGGTAAGTAGGAGGGTGGGTGGTTGGGCAGGTGGGTGGGAAGGTAGGTGGGCAGGTGATGGCGTGGGCAGGCTTGTCTGTCAAAATGAGTCCAGCATCGATCTCCCCAAGCAGGTGAGTGTAACTGGAGTGGGTGGGTAGATGGGTGGAGTGGGTATGTAGGTGGGTGGGTGGGTGGGCAGGTAGGTGGGCAGGTGGGTGGGTAGGTGGGTGGGTAGGTGGGTGGGTAGATGGGCAGGTGGGTGGGCAGGTGGGTGGGTAGGTGGGTAGGTGGGTGGGTAGGTGGGCAGGTGGGTGGGAAGGTGCTGATGGGGACAGGCTTGTCCATCTAGATGAGTCCTGCCGAGTAGATGAGTGTAACTGGAGTGGGTGGGTAGATGGGTGGAGTGGGTTGGAGCTATCAGCGGGTGGGTGGGTGCCTGATTGGGTGGGTTGGAGCTAACGGCGGGTGGGTGGTGTGGGAAGCCAGGTGCGTGGGTGGGCGGGCGGGCGGGCTAAGCAACACCACTTCACTGATAGGCAAATACGTTTTTGGTGGCTCAATGCTCCTGTTGCAGGGCTACATAGGTATCCTCCCCTCCCCCTCTGTATGCAAAAACACACCCACTTCATAAATCAACACAGTGAAGACACCAACAGCAACCCAACCACACACCTACTTCATAAATCAACACAGTGAAGACACCAACAGCAACCCAAACACACACCTACTTCATAAATCAACACAGTGAAGACACCAACAGCAACCCAACCACACACCTACTTCATAAATCAACACAGTGAAGACACCAACAGCAACCCAACCACACACCTACTTCATAAATCAACACAGTGAAGACACCAACAGCAACCCAACCACACACCTACTTCATAAATCAACACAGTGAAGACACCAACAGCAACCCAACCACACACCTACTTCATAAATCAACACAGTGAAGACACCAACAGCAACCCAAACCACACACCCAAACCCGAATACACACCCATCCTGGACTTTCGTCTTACCAGCCTCCTCCTCCAAATGTCCAACATTGCATTACCACCCACCCATGCGAGCAACACCACCAGCAGCAGCAACACACACACACTTCTGGACTTACTTCTTAACAGCCTCCTCCTCCTCCAAATATCCAGAATTACCATCCACGCATGAGAGCAACACCACCACCACCAGCAGCACATACACACACAATCCTGAACTCACGTCTTAACAGCCTCCTCCTCCTCCTCCAAATATCCAGAATTACCATCCACGCATGAGAGCAACACCACCACCACCAGCAGCACATACACACACAATCCTGAACTCACGTCTTCACAGCCTCCTCCTCCTCCTCCAAATATCCAGAATTACCATCCACGCATGAGAGCAACACCACCACCACCAGCAGCACATACACACACAATCCTGAACTCACGTCTTCACAGCCTCCTCCTCCTCCTCCAAATATCCAGAATTACCATCCACGCATGAGAGCAACACCACCACCACCAGCAGCACATACACACACAATCCTGAACTCACGTCTTAACAGCCTCCTCCTCCTCCTCCAAATATCCAGAATTACCATCCACGCATGAGAGCAACACCACCACCACCAGCAGCACATACACACACAATCCTGAACTCACGTCATAACAGCCTGTTCCTCCAAATAACCAACATTACCCCCCCAGTATCCCCCCCTCCCCTTCCCCAACCCCCAACCAACAACACACACACCACCAACAACAACACACACACACACACTTCTGGACTCATTTCTTACCAGCCTCCCCCTTTAAAAATTCAACATTACCACCCACCCATGCAAGCACCACCACCACCAGCAACACACACACACACACACTTCTGGACACATTTTACCAGCCTCCTCCTCCATCTAAATGTGAAACATTACCACCCACCCATGCGAGCAACACCACCACCAGCAATAAACAAACATACACTTCTGGACATATTTTAACAGCCTCCTCCTCCATCTAAATGTCCAACATTACAACCTACCCATGCGAGCAACACCACCACCAGCAACAAACAAACATACACTTCTGGACTCACAACTTAACAGCCTCCTCCTACCAATACCCAACATTACCACACACCCATGCGAGCAACACCACCACCAGCAACACGCACAAACAAACTTGTGGACTCACATCTTACCAGCCTCTTCCTTCAGATGTTACCACCCACCCATGCGAGCAACACCACCACCAGCAACAAACAAACATACACTTCTGGACTCACAACTTAACAGCCTCCTCCTACCAATACCCAACATTACCACCCACCCATGCGAGCAACACCACCACCAGCAACGCGCACAAACAAACTTGTGGACTCACGTCTTACCAGCCTCTTCCTTCAGATATGCAACATTACCACCCACCCATGCGAGCAACACCACCACCACCACCAGAAACACAAACACACACAAACACACTTCTAGACTAACTTCTTAACACCCTCCTCCTCCTCCTCCTCCCAATAACCAACATTAACACCCCAGTATCCTCCCTCCCCTTCCCCAACCCACAACCGACAACCCACAACACACAACACATCACCCACAGCATACAAACACACTCATGGACTTACGTCCCAACAGCCTCCTCCTCCTTTCTCCAAATATCCAACATTACCACCCACCCATGTGGGCAACACCACCACAAGCAACACACACTTCAGGACTTTCCTCTTACCAGCCTCCTCCTCGAAATATGCAACATCACCACCCACCCATGTGAGCAACACCACCACCAGCAACAAACAAACATACACTTATGGACTCACAACTTAACAGCCTCCTCCCACCAATACCCAACATTACCACACACCCATGCGAGCAGCACCACCACCAGCAACACACACACTCAATTCTTGACTTATATCTTACCAGCCTCCTCCTCCTACTACTCTGAATATTCAACATTACCACCCACCCATGCGAGCAACACCACCACCAGCAACACAAACACACTTCTGGACTCACGTCTGAACAGCCTCCTCCTCCAAATATTCAACACTACCACCCACCCATGCGAGCAACAACACCACCACCAGCACCACACACACACTCACTCCTGTAATTTCGTCTTAGCAGCCTCCTCCTCCTCCAAATATCAAAAAATGCCTCCCACCCATCGAAAAACACACCCACCAGCAACACCCACACCCACCCACACCCACCCACCCCATCAAAAAACACCAGCAACACCCCACCCACCCACACCACACCCACACCCACCCACACCATCGAAAAACACACCCACCAGCAACACCCACCCACCCACACCCACCCACACCACACCCACACCCACCCACCCTATCGAAAAACACACCCACCACCCACACCCACACCACACCCACACCCACACCACACCCACACCCACCCACACACACCCACTATTATTGACTTCGATCTCAACAGCCTCCTCCTCCTCCTCCTCCCAATATCCAGAATTACCACCCACGCATGAGAGCAACACCACCACCAGCAACACGCAAACACACATCTGGACTCACGCCTTAACAGCCTCCTCCTCTTACAAATATCCAACATTACCACCCCAGTATCCCTCCTCCCCCTCCCCAACCTACAACCGACAACCCACAACACATAATCCACAGCATACACACCACCACCAGCTGCACACACACACAATCCTGGACTCATGTCTTAACAGCCTCCTCCTCTAAATATCCAACATTACCACAACCGGAATCCCCCCTCCCCCTCCCCCTTCCCCTTCCCCTTCCCCTTCCCCAAACCAACACACAACACATAACCCACCCACACACTTCTGTACTCACGGCTTAACAGCCTCCTCCCCCAAATATACAACATCACCACCCACTCATGCGAGCAATACCACCATCAGCAACACCACCACCAGCAACACACACACACACTTCTGTACTCACGTCTTAACAGCCTCCTCCTCCAGGTATCCAACTAAGGCGTGGCAGATCTATATTAGGTAGGGTCGGGTGGGTCGGGTTTGGTAGTGTGGGTTGAGTTGAGTTGGGTTGGGTGGGGCAGTGTGGGTTGAGTTGAGTTGGGTTGGGTTGGGCAGTGTGGGTTGAGTTGAGTTGGGTTGGGTTGGGCAGTGTGGGTTGAGTTGAGTTGGGTTGGGTTGGGTTGGGCAGTGTGGGTTGAGTTGAGTTGGGTTGGGTTGGGCAGTGTGGGTTGAGTTGAGTTGGGTTGACTTGGGTTGGCAGATCTGTGTTGGGTAGGGTCAGGTAGGTTGGGCAGTGTGGGTTGGGTTGACTTGACTTGGGTTGGACCGTGCATGCAAAGGCCAGGCTGGCGCAGCACCTTGCCTACATGAGGAGTACCGCCATCTGTGTGTATATACTTGTTTGTGTGTATGCTTGTTTATTTTTAGTTGGGTCTGTTTGTCCTCGAAACACCCCTGATGTAATGGGGATTTTTGCTTTGTGGGTGCTTTTTCTTTTTGTTCAAAGCACAGAGTCTCATACACCCTCACGGTGTCAAGTAGACTTTAACATGTAATGTAATGTAATGTAATGTAATGTAATGTAATGTAATGTAATGTAATGTAATGTAATGTAATGTAATGTAATGTAATGTAATGTAATGTAATGTAATGTAATGTAATGTAAATTAAAGTAGTGTAATGTAATTCCTTCCTTCATTTGTCCGTTCATACTAACGTATGCGTCTAAAAAAATGGCGTATGATTTGGCGGATGGGTCCCGCCAATTCTGGTGGGGCTTGGCGCCTGGGCCAAAACTGGGAGCCCCTGGAACTAGGGCCGTCCGTCAACATTGTGGCGGGGTTCACTTCAATACAGTGTACTCCTGTAACACCCTCAAGGTTACAATTATATTCAAACGACTATCAGACCATCGAACAACTTTGCTACATTGTTTTCATCCAACTCTGGGCTTACATCTAAATCTAGTTTGAAGCGAATGGTGGATCGGCTTTGAGGCTTAGTGTTCGCTGGCATTATTATAAACCTAGGTGGTATTAAAATCTACCGCACCTGAGTACCTGACTCCGAATTCGATTGTTACATTTATTTTCATCCAACTGTGGGCTGCTCTGTGTTTCCTTTTGAATCACACATGAATCTGGTTTGAATGGAAAGAAAACAATTTCAAAATATTCCGCCAATATGTAACTAGAGCCAATTAATGGAGCCCCCCAGTTTCGAAAAATCCGCCAATTTAAATGGCGTAAAATTATTTCAGTCGTTTTGGGGATTTTCCGCCAACCCTATTTACCGCCATTTTCTTAGGCGCATACAGTAAGTATTCCCACTTATTTGTGCAGTACACAAGACATTATACAACAGTAGAAAGGGCAGTACAAAACCACTAAACCCTACCTTGGGGGGGATGATGTAAGAGACGGAGAAGAAGTTAAAGAAGATGCCTTGTGTGAGAAGTACATCAGTACAATCAGGAAGTACAAAAGACATTAAAGACAGTATAAAGGGCTGTGCAAAAACAGTAACCCATACATTGCGGGAGATGATGTATGCGAAGAATAAGAAGTTAGAGAAGCTGCCTTGAGTGAGAATTACATCAGTACAATCAGGCAGTACAAAATACATAAAAACAGTAGAAAGAGCAGTACAAAACCACTAACCCATACGTTAGGGGAGATGATGCATGAGAGGAAGAAGAAATGAAAGAAGATGCCTTGTGTGAGGAGCAAATCAGTACAATCGGGCAGCACAAAACCACTATCCCATACGTTAGGGGAGATGATGTCAGAGATGAAGAAGAACTTAAAGAATATGCCTTGTGTGAGGATCAAATCAGTACAATCAGGCAGCACAAAACCACTTAACCCTACCTTGGGGGAGATGATGTAAGAGACAATAAATAAGTTGAAGACGATGCCTTGTGTGAGGAGTGCAGCAGTACAATCAGGCAGTACAAATCACTAACCCCTACCTTGGGGGAGATGATGTAACAGACGAAGAAGAAGTAAAAGAATATGCCCTGTGTGAGGATTACATCAGCACAGTCAGGCAGTACAAAATACATAAAAAGAGTAGAAAGGGCAGTACAAAATACATAAAAAGAGTAGAAAGGGCAGTACAAAACCACTAACTACTACCTTGGGGGAGATGATGTAAGAGACGAAGAATAAGTTAAAGAAGATGCCTTGCGTGAGGAGCACCATGCTGCGCATGAAGAGGCCAGGCTGGCGCAGCTCCATGAACGTCAGCAGATGCATGCGCTCGTTCTCTGCCTCCTCTAGCAGGGTGTGGATCCAACCTGCATGGGGCAAGACAGACAGAAACATTTACACTACGTGTATGTATGCATGTACTTTCATGCATGTATATGTATGTCAAATCCATCCAAATGTGTAGGTGCACTCCATGAAAGTCAACAGATGCATGCGCTCGTTCTCTGCCTCCTCTAGTAAGGTGTGGATCCAACATGCATAGGGCAAGCCAGACAGAAACATTAGCACTGCGTGCATGTATGCATGGATGGTTGTCAAAGTCCATGTGTGTATGTATGTATGTATGTATGTATGGTTGTATGTGTGTATGTATGTATGTATGGCGTGCATGTATGCATGGATGGTTGTCAAAGTCCATGTGTGTATGTATGTATGTATGTATGTATGTATGTATGTATGTATGTATGTATGTATGTATGTATGTATGTATGTATGTATGTATGTATGTATGTATGTATGTATGTATGTATGTATGTATGTATGTATGTATGTATGTATGTTTGTATGGTTGTATGTGTGTATGTATGTATGTATGTATGGCGTGCATGTATGCATGGATGGTTGTCAAAGTCCATGTGTGTATGTATGTATGTATGTATGGTTGTATGTGTGTATGTATGTATGTATGGCGTGCATGTATGCATGGATGGTTGTCAAAGTCCATGTGTGTATGTATGTATGTATGTATGTATGTATGTATGTATGTATGTATGTATGTATGTATGTATGTATGTATGTATGTATGTATGGTTGTATGGTTGTATGTGTGTATGTATGTATGTATGGCGTGCATGTATGCATGGATGGTTGTCAGAGTCCATGTGTGTAGGTACACTCCATGAAAGTAAAAATATGCATCCGCTCGCTCTCTGCCTCTTCGAACAGGGTGTGGATCCAACCTGCACAGGCAACCAGACACACAAATGAGCACTAGGTGTATGCATGTATGCATGTATGTGCATGGATGGATGATGAAGGCTATTTGCATGTGAGCTGCAAGAATGTCAACATATGCATGCACTCGTTCTCTGCCTATTCTAGCAGGGTGTGGATCCAACCTGCACAGGCGACCAGACACACAAACGAGCACTAGGTGTATGTATGCATGTATGTGCACACATATATATGTATGCCATTTTAAATGTGTAGGTGCGCTCCATGATTGTGAACATATGCATGCACTCGTTCTCTGCCTCTTCTACCAGGGTGTGGATCCAATTTGCACAGGCAACCAGACACAAATGAGCACTAGGTGGACGTATGCATGTAGGTATGTGCATGGATGGTTGCCAAAGTCCATGTGTGAAGGTAAACTCCATGAAAGCCAACATATGCATGTACTCGTTCTCTGCTTCTTCTATCAGAGTGTGGATCCAACCTGCACAGGCGACCAGGCACACACATGAGGACTAGGTGTATGAATGAATGTAGGTATGTGCATGGATGGTTGTAAAATCCATGTGTATGTAAGCTGTAAGAATTTCAACAGATGCATGCACTCCTTCTCTGCATCCTCTAGCAGGGTGTGGGTCCAACCTGCACAGGCGAACAGACACACGCATGAGCACTAGGTGTATGTATGCATTTATATGTATGTCATTATAAATATGTAGGTACGCTCCATGAAAGTGAACATATGCATGTGCTCGTTCTCTGCCTCTTCTAGTAGGGTGTGGACCCCAACATGCACGGGCGACCAGGCACACGCATGAGCACTAGGTGTATGTTTGCATGTATGTGCATGCATATATATGTATGTCGTTTTAAATATGTAGGAATGCTCCATGAAAGTGAACATATGCATGTGCTCGTTCTCTGCCTCTTCTAGCAGGGTGTGGATCCAACATGCACGGGCAACGAGGCACACGCATGAGCACTAGGTGTATGTTTGCATGTATGTGCATGCATATATATGTATGTCGTTTTAAATATGTAGGAATGCTCCATGAAAGTGAACATATGCATGTGCTCGTTCTCTGCCTCTTCTAGCAGGGTGTGGATCCAACATGCACGGGCAACGAGGCACACGCATGAGCACTAGGTGTATGTTTGCATGTATGTGCATGCATATATATGTATGTCGTTTTAAATATGTAGGAATGCTCCATGAAAGTGAACATATGCATGTGCTCGTTCTCTGCCTCTTCTAGCAGGGTGTGGATCCAACATGCACGGGCAACCAGGCACACGCATGAGCACTAGGTGTATGTTTGCATGTATGTGCATGCATATATATGTATGTCGTTTTAAATATGTAGGAATGCTCCATGAAAGTGAACATATGCATGTGCTCGTTCTCTGCCTCTTCTAGCAGGGTGTGGATCCAACATGCACGGGCAACCAGGCACACGCATGAGCACTAGGTGTATGTTTGCATGTATGTGCATGCATATATATGTATGTCGTTTTAAATATGTAGGAATGCTCCATGAAAGTGAACATATGCATGTGCTCGTTCTCTGCCTCTTCTAGCAGGGTGTGGATCCAACATGCACGGGCAACCAGGCACACGCATGAGCACTAGGTGTATGTTTGCATGTATGTGCATGCATATATATGTATGTCGTTTTAAATATGTAGGAATGCTCCATGAAAGTGAACATATGCATGTGCTCGTTCTCTGCCTCTTCTAGCAGGGTGTGGATCCAACATGCACGGGCAACCAGGCACACGCATGAGCACTAGGTGTATATATGCATGTAGGATGTGCATGGATGGATGTTGAAGTCCATATGTACGTAAGCTGCAAGAATGTCAACAGATGCATGCACTCGTTCTCTACCTATTCTAGCAGGGGTTGGATCCGCCCTGCATAGGCGTCCAGGCACACAGTCATCAGCATCATTAATAATATCATCATCATCATCATCATCATCATCATCATCATCATCATCATCATCATCATCATCTTCATCATCATCATCATCATCATCATCATCATCATCATCATCATCATCATCATCATCATCATCATCATCATCATCACCAGTACCCCAACCCACCGTTATCACGCTTCATGGTCCTCAATGAGCGCATATGTCTCAGCATGCCAGCAGCCATGCCAGGCACACCAGCAACAGTCTCAAGGAAGATGATGCGATGAAGCCACTTGGCCTCATTCATCTTGCCTGGGCCATAGCCTGACGGGGGGGGGGGGGGGGGGGGGGGGGGGGGGGGGGGTAGATTGAAAGTGAGATGCAAGGTGGTGCATGGAGCGTATGTGCCTTGGCATGCCAGCAGCCATGCCTTGGCACACCAGCAACGGTCTCGAGGAAGATGATGCGATGGAGCCACTTGGCCTCATTCATCTTGCCTGGGCCATAGCCTAAGGGGGGGAGATATATTGGAAGTGAGATATGTGCTTTAGCATGCCAGCAGCCATGTCAGGCACACCAGCAACAGGCTCAAGGAGGAGGACACGATGGGCTGCATAGGTTGCAAGGACTACTGGCTGCAAGCGTTAGGTTCGGCTCATTAAAGGCATTGTTTGGAGCTCCTTAGCCTCATTAATCTTGCCTGGGCCATAGCCTGAGGGGGGGAGGTAGAGTGGAAGTGAGATGGAGGTGGTGCATGGAACGTATGTGCTTTAGCATGCCAGCAGCCATGTCTGGCACACCAACAACAGTCTCTAGGAAGAGGATACAATGAGCTGCATGGACTGCAAACACCCGAATCACTCTTTGCCCCACCCTGACCCACCTCATCCCTTTCCTACCCTGTACCACCCAGCCTTTCCCATAAGCCCTACCCCACCCCGACCCACCCTTCTCCTATCCCATCCCACCCATCCTTCCCCATACACCCTAGCTACCCCACCCCTACCCCTACCATACCCCATCCCACACATCCTTTCCCTTACACCTTACCCCACCCCACCCCTACCCACCCATCCATTCCCTTACACCCTACCCCACCCATCCTTTCCCATACACTCTATCTCACCCCAACCAAACCCACCAATCAAACTCACCAGTTGCCCAGTCAAAGCAAAAACCTTACCACACCCTATCCCAACCCACCCTTCTCCTACACCCCCTTCTCCTACACCCTACACCATGCTATTCATCAAACTCACCAGTTGCCCAGTCAAAGCAAACACCTTACCACACCCTATCCCAACCCACCCTTCTCCTACACCCCCTTCTCCTACACCCTACACCATGCTATTCATCAAACTCACCAGTTGCCCAGTCAAAGCAAACACCTTACCACACCCCTATCCCAACCCACCCTTCCTCCTACACCCCCTTACTCTACACCCCTACACCATGCTATTCATCAAACTCACCAGTTGCCCAGTCAAAGCAAAACACCTTACCACACCCCTATCCCAACCCACCCTTCTCCTACACCCCCCTTCTCCTACACCCTACACCATGCTATTCATCAAACTCACCAGTTGCCCAGTCAAAGCAAACACCCTTACACCACCCTATCCCCAACCCACCCTTCTCCTACACCCCCTTCTCCCTACACCCCTACACCATGCTATTCATCAAACTCACCAGTGCCCAGTCAAGCAAACACCTACCACCACCATATCCACAACCCTTCTCCTACACCCCCTTTCCTACACCCTACACCATGCTATTCTCAAACTCACCAGTTGCCCAGTCAAAGCAAACACCTTTACCAACCCTATCCACAACCCACCCTTCTCCTACACCCCCTTCCTCCTACACCCTACACCATGCTATTCATCAAACTCACCAGTTTGCCCAGTCAAAGGCAAACACCTTACCCACCACCCTATCCCAACCCACCCTTCTCCTACACCCCCTTTCTCCTACACCCTACACCACTACTATTCCATCAAACTCACCCGTTGCCCAGTCAAAGCAAACACCCTACCACCCACCCTTATGTCCCCAACCCACCCTTCTCCATACACCCCCTTTCTCCTACACCCCTTACCCAAATGCTATCCCATCAACCTCACCAGTTGCCCAGTCAAAGCAAACACCTTACCACCACCCTATCCCAACCCACCCTTCTCCTACCACCCCCTTCTCCTACACCCTACCCAATGCTATCCATCAAACTCACCAGTCGCCCAGTCAAAGCAAACACCTTACCACACCCTATCCCAACCCACCCTTCTCCTACACCCTACCCAATGCTATCCATCAAACTCACCAGTTGCCCAGTCAAAGCAAACACCTTACCACACCCTATCCCAACCCACCCTTCTCCTACACCCCCTTCTCATACACCCTACCCAATGCTATCCATCAAACTCACCAGTTGCCCAGTCAAAGCAAACACCTTACCACACCCTATCCCAACCCACCCTTCTCCTACACCCCCTTCTCCTACACCCTACCCAATGCTATCCATCAAACTCACCAGTTGCCCAGTCAAAGCAAACACGCACGAGGGTAATAGCGGTTAGGCCAATGCGGTGATAAATCTGCATCATGACACGAAAGAAAGTCAATACAAAAAAATTAATATTAAAACATCATCAATACAAAATACAATTAACATTAAATCATCATCAATACAAAATACAATAAATATTAAATCACAATCAATACAAAATACAATTAATATTAAATTAAAATCATGACATGAGAGAACATTGAAGTCAATACAAAACAAAATCAATATGAAATTAAAATCACGACACGAAATAAAGTCAATACAAAACACAATCAATATTGAATCTGCACCATGACATGAGAGAATGTTGAAGTCAAAACAAAACAAAATCAATATTAAATTAAAATCACGACACGAAATAAAGTCAATACAAAACACAATCAATATTAAATCTGCACCATGACATGAGAGAACATTGAAGTCAATACAAAACAAAATCAATATTAAATTAAAATCACGACACGAAATAAAGTCAATACAAAACACAATCAATATTAAATCTGCATCATGACATGAGAGAACGTTGAAGTCAATACAAAACAAAATCAATATTAAATTAAAATCACGACACGAAATAAAGTCAATACAAAACACAATCAATATTAAATCTGCACCATGACATGAGAGAACGTAGAAGTCAATACAAAACAAAATCAATATTAAATTAAAGTCATGGCATAAGGGAAAGCTGAAGTTAATACAAATACAACCTGGAAAACAATCAATATCAAATTAAAATCATGATATGAGAGAACATTGAAGTTAATACAAATACAATCTCGAATACAATCTATATTAAATCTGCATCATGACACGAGAGAACGTTGAAGTCAATACAATAAATATAAAATCAAAATCATGACATGAGAGAACATTGAAGTCAATACAAATACAATCTGGAGTAAAATCAAAATCAAATTAAAATCATGATATGAGAGAAAAATGAAGACAATACCAAATAAAATCAATATTACATTACAAATCCAACATTTAGCAGCATGCAATTGAGAGGGAGTATTGCTAGTCTACCCCTGGACTATAAAAATATACACGAGGGGGGTAACGGAGTAGCCAATGCAGTGCAGGCATTTTTTTCCCACTATATATAGCGATCACTGCTTTTGACCCCGATTTGGCCCAAATTGCCGCTCCGTAATTTGTTTTTGCCCTAAATGGCTCTAGCAAGCTGTAAAAAGAGATTCATGCTACAGTGATAATTTAATTATACAATTATAATTCAGTCATCATCGCACATTGGATGATAATTTGATTGGGCGATTCTTATCGCATTTGTTGCAAGCAAAAAAATATAACGCCTGGAGGGGCGTGGTGTTAAGGGGACCCTCCTGTACGCCGCAGCTGGGGAAAGTCACCATGGCAGACATAGTGAGTGTCGCCCTCCAGGCGGGGGGGACTCCTTCATGCAACGTGTGGCAAGAATGCTGGTACAGGAGGCGATAGATTCTCTGTGCTAAATGGCCCTTACAAGCTATACAAAGCTATAATACGCTGTCCCTGGAACCCTAAACCAAAAAGCTAGGGAAAATCCACTTGCAGAATTGAACATCAAATCCCTGGTGGTAAATCTGCACCACAACCAGGCCATAGTGTAAGATAATGTTTACGTCAATTCTCTTGCGTACCTAAAAAGATATCATAATTAAATCCAATTGTCTGTATTACTGAAGATAATTCAATTACCTTAAGCATGGCATAAGAGAAATTCCCCCATCATGGGGCTACCCATAGCTAGCTCCTGTATCTGAACGAAATATACTCATTCCATAGGGGAGCTATGCATTTCAAGGGGAGCTATGCATTTCAATATACTCCTTCCATAGGGGAGCTATGCATTTCAAAAATCAAAAATTCAAATTAAACACTTACGTTCTGGACCTCCTTGTGGTGGGGCCTCACATTCTCCAGATACTCCTTGGTGTACGTTGGGTTAGACATCAGAAACTCTGTTGACCTGAGGTCCTGAAATGACAAAGTGTTTTGGCTTGGTTGGTTTTGCTTGGTTTGGTTTGTGTTTGTTTGGTTTGGTTTTTTTGTGTGTTTTTGTTTTGCTTAGGTTTGTTTGGGGACATCTGCCCTGGAATGCATTTGAGCTTAAGGTCTCAGTATATTCCTAAATTCTGTTGACCTTAGGTCCTGCAATGACAAGATGTTTTGGTTTGGTTTGTTTTGGTGTTTTGGTTTGGTTTGCTTTGGTGTTTTGGTTTGGTTTGTTGTGGTGCTTTGTTTTGGTTTGTTTTGGTGTTTTGGTTTGGTTTGTTTTGGTGTTTTGGTTTGTTTGGGTTGGGTTGGGGTTGGGTTTGTTTGATTTGGGTTTGGTGGTTTCGGAACGTCTGCCCTGGAATGCATTTGAGCTATAGCTATCAACATATTCCTTAACACTGTTGACCTTAGGTCCTGCAATGAGGAGGTGTTTTGGTTTGTTTAATTTGGGTTTGGGTTTGGGTTTGCTTAATTTGGGTTTGGGTTTGGGTTTGGGTTTGTTTGGGTACATCTGCCCTGGAATAGCTTGTAGCTTTATCTCTCAACTATTCCTTAACACTGTTGACCTGTGGTCCTGCAATGACGAGGTGATTTGTTTTGTTTTGTTTTGTTTTGTTTTGTTTGGGTTGGGTTGGGTTGGGTTGGGTTGGGTTGGGTTGGGTTGGGTTGGGTTGGGTTGGGTTGGGTTGGGTTGGGTTGGGTTGGGTTGGGTTGGGTTGGGTTGGGTTGGTTGGGTTGGGTTGGTTGGGTTGGGTTGGGTTGGATTGGGTTGGGTTGGGAACATCTGTCTTATAATAAATTGTGATTCAGCTCTCAACATACTCCTTTGTGTACGTTGAGTTAGAGATCAGGATCTCTGTCTATTGAAGTTCAAGCAATGACAAGGTGTTTTGGTTTGGTTGGTTTGGTTGGTTTGGTTGGTTTGGTTGGTTTGGTTGGTTTGGTTGGTTTGGGTTTGGGTTTGGGTTTGTTTGGTTCCATCGGGGTTTATCAAATTTAGAAATAGCTGAGCGTCCGTGATTGTTCTATGTTAATCGATTGGCTAATTTGTAGAAGTAATTATAAATACAAACCCACCATCTGCAGATCCCCATGAGGCTCATGGACACCGGACTTGTGCACGCTGTGTGAGATAAATATGAATTTAAATTTGAATTCAAACCCACCATCTGCAGATCCCCATGAGGCTCATCGATCACCGGACTCGTGCACGCTGTGTAAGATAAATATGAATTTCAATTTGAATTCGAAACCCACCTTCTGCAGAGCGACATGAAAACCTCGATGACACCCGCCTCTTGCATGCTATGTGCGATGAATATGAATTTGAATTTGAATTCGAAACCCACCTTCTGCTGAGCGCAATGAAAACCTCGATGACACCCGACTCTTGCATCCTATGTGCGATGAATATGAATTTGAATTTGAATTCGAAACCCACCTTTTGCTGACCGCTATGAAAACCTCGATGACACCCGACTATTGCATGCTATGTGCAATGAATATGAATTTGAATTTAAATTTGAATTTGAATTCGAAACCCACCTTCTGCAGAGCGCCATGAACCTCAACCCCACTGGACTCCTCCACGCTGTGTGAGATAATTCTGAATTTGAATTTGAATTCGAAACCCACCTTCTGCTGAACGCCATGAACCTCAATGGCACCAGACACTTGCATGGTATGTGCGATAAATATGAATCGAATGCGAAAAGCCACCGTCTGCAAAAAAAAGTAATGTTAATGCCTGGTGGGGCGTGGTTTTAAGGGAACCTCCTCTTACAGCGGTAGGGTACAGGCTGCTACTGTAACCTGGACAAAGCTACCATGGCAGTTGACAGCGACGGCGAACACTAAGGCGCACCCGTAAAGATTCAAACGCGGCACCTTCGTCGTTCTAGGAGCTCTGCCACTAAGCCATTCGTCGAACGGTGGTACTGTCTGCACACCCCTATGAACATCAGACACGCACGACTTGTGCATGGGGCTGTTCCTGGTCAGTGTTTTTATTTCAGATTTTTCCAGGCACGTTTGAGTAGCAGGGTGGGCTACTGAAGCCTGATTTCAGAAAAGTTGCATAGCCCACCGGATTTGGAATCCTGGTGCTCATCGCACGGTTGAGGATAGGGGGGTACAGAGACGATCCAATGCGAAATGCACGTGGATCTGAATTATAATTTGAATTCGATCACCCTCCTTCATCAGGCTGCCATGTCCAATGCAGAATGAATATGAATATGAATATAAATCAGGATATGAATTTGAGCACCCACCTTCATTAGGCCACCGTGCGGCACAACGACACCTGACGCATGCAGTTTGCTGTTCCAGGTGCCCATCGCCACTTAAGCATTGGGGGGTACAGAAATGATACTATGCAAACTAAACATGGATATGAATTCGAATTCGAATTCGAATTAGAATTCGAACACCCACCTTCATCAGGCCACCATGTGGCTCAACACCTGACACATGGATATGAATTCGAATTCGAATTCGAGCACCCACCTTCAATAGGCCGCCATGTGGCACAACAACACCTGACGCATGCAGTTTGCTGTTCCAGGTGCCCATCGCCACTTAAGCATTGGGGGGTACAGAAATGATACTATGCAAACTAAACATGGATATGAATTCGAATTCGAATTCGAATTAGAATTCGAACACCCACCTTCATCAGGCCACCATGTGGCTCAACACCTGACACATGGATATGAATTCGAATTCGAATTCGAACACCCACCTTCAATAGGCCGCCATGTGGCACAACAACACCTGACGCATGCAGTTTGCTGTTCCAGGTGCCCATCGCCACTTAAGCATTGGGGGGTACAGAAATGATACTATGCAAACTAAACATGGATATGAATTCGAATTCGAATTAGAATTAGAATTCGAACACCCACCTTCATCAGGCCACCATGTGGCTCAACACCTGACACATGGATATGAATTCGAATTCGAATTCGAACACCCACCTTCAATAGGCCGCCATGTGGCACAACAACACCTGACGCATGCAGTTTGCTGTTCCAGGTGCCCATCGCCACTTAAGCATTGGGGGGTACAGAAATGATACTATGCAAACTAAACATGGATATGAATTCGAATTCGAATTCGAATTAGAATTCGAACACCCACCTTCATCAGGCCACCATGTGGCTCAACACCTGACACATGGATATGAATTCGAATTCGAATTCGAACACCCACCTTCAATAGGCCGCCATGTGGCACAACAACACCTGACGCATGCAGTTTGCTGTTCCAGGTGCCCATCGCCACTTAAGCATTGGGGGGTACAGAAATGACACTATGCAAACTAAACATGGATATGAATTCGAATTCGAATTCGAATTAGAATTCGAACACCCACCTTCATCAGGCCACCATGTGGCTCAACACCTGACACATGGATATGAATTCGAATTCGAATTCGAACACCCACCTTCAATAGGCCGCCATGTGGCACAACAACACCTGACGCATGCAGTTTGCTGTTCCAGGTGCCCATCGCCACTTAAGCATTGGGGGGTACAGAAATGATACTATGCAAACTAAACATGGATATGAATTCGAATTAGAATTCGAATTAGAATTCGAACACCCACCTTCATCAGGCCACCATGTGGCTCAACACCTGACACATGGATATGAATTCGAATTCGAATTCGAACACCCACCTTCAATAGGCCGCCATGTGGCACAACAACACCTGACGCATGCAGTTTGCTGTTCCAGGTGCCCATCGCCACTTAAGCATTGGGGGGTACAGAAATGATACTATGCAAACTAAACATGGATATGAATTCGAATTCGAATTCGAATTAGAATTCGAACACCCACCTTCATCAGGCCACCATGTGGCTCAACACCTGACACATGGATATGAATTCGAATTCGAATTCGAACACCCACCTTCAATAGGCCGCAATGTGGCACAACAACACCTGACGCATGCAGTTTGCTGTTCCAGGTGCCCATCGCCACTTAAGCATTGGGGGGTACAGAAATGATACTATGCAAACTAAACATGGATATGAATTCGAATTCGAATTCGAATTAGAATTCGAACACCCACCTTCATCAGGCCACCATGTGGCTCAACACCTGACACATGGATATGAATTCGAATTCGAATTCGAACACCCACCTTCAATAGGCCGCAATGTGGCACAACAACACCTGACGCATGCGGTTTGCTGTTCCAGGTGCCCATCGCCACTTAAGCATTGGGGGGTACAGAAATGATACTATGCAAACTAAACATGGATATGAATTCGAATTCGAATTAGAATTGGAATTCGAACACCCACCTTCATCAGGCCACCATGTGGCTCAACACCTGACACATGGATATGAATTCGAATTCGAATTCGAACACCCACCTTCAATAGGCCGCCATGTGGCACAACAACACCTGACGCATGCGGTTTGCTGTTCCAGGTGCCCATCGCCACTTAAGCATTGGGGGGTACAGAAATGATACTATGCAAACTAAACATGGATATGAATTCGAATTCGAATTCGAATTAGAATTCGAACACCCACCTTCATCAGGCCACCATGTGGCTCAACACCTGACACATGGATATGAATTCGAATTCGAATTCGAACACCCACCTTCAATAGGCCGCCATGTGGCACAACAACACCTGACGCATGCAGTTTGCTGTTCCAGGTGCCCATCGCCACTTAAGCATTGGGGGGTACAGAAATGACACTATGCAAACTAAACATGGATATGAATTCGAATTCGAATTAGAATTAGAATTCGAACACCCACCTTCATCAGGCCACCATGTGGCTCAACACCTGACACATGGATATGAATTCGAATTCGAATTCGAACACCCACCTTCAATAGGCCGCCATGTGGCACAACAACACCTGACGCATGCAGTTTGCTGTTCCAGGTGCCCATCGCCACTTAAGCATTGGGGGGTACAGAAATGATACTATGCAAACTAAACATGGATATGAATTCGAATTCGAATTCGAATTAGAATTCGAACACCCACCTTCATCAGGCCACCATGTGGCTCAACACCTGACATATGGATATGAATTCGAATTCGAATTCGAACACCCACCTTCAATAGGCCGCCATGTGGCACAACAACACCTGACGCATGCAGTTTGCTGTTCCAGGTGCCCATCGCCACTTAAGCATTGGGGGGTACAGAAATGATACTATGCAAACTAAACATGGATATGAATTCGAATTCGAATTCGAATTAGAATTCGAACACCCACCTTCATCAGGCCACCATGTGGCTCAACACCTGACACATGGATATGAATTCGAATTCGAATTCGAACACCCACCTTCAATAGGCCGCCATGTGGCACAACAACACCCGACGCATGCAGTTTGCTGTTCCAGGTGCCCATCGCCACTTAAGCATTGGGGGGTACAGAAATGATACTATGCAAACTAAACATGGATATGAATTCGAATTCGAATTCGAATTAGAATTCGAACACCCACCTTCATCAGGCCACCATGTGGCTCAACACCTGACATATGGATATGAATTCGAATTCGAATTCGAACACCCACCTTCAATAGGCCGCCATGTGGCACAACAACACCTGACGCATGCAGTTTGCTGTTCCAGGTGCCCATCGCCACTTAAGCATTGGGGGGTACAGAAATGATACTATGCAAACTAAACATGGATATGAATTCGAATTCGAATTCGAATTAGAATTCGAACACCCACCTTCATCAGGCCACCATGTGGCTCAACACCTGACACATGGATATGAATTCGAATTCGAATTCGAACACCCACCTTCAATAGGCCGCCATGTGGCACAACAACACCCGACGCATGCAGTTTGCTGTTCCAGGTGCCCATCGCCACTTAAGCATTGGGGGGTACAGAAATGATACTATGCAAACTAAACATGGATATGAATTCGAATTCGAATTCGAATTAGAATTCGAACACCCACCTTCATCAGGCCACCATGTGGCTCAACACCTGACATATGGATATGAATTCGAATTCGAATTCGAACACCCACCTTCAATAGGCCGCCATGTGGCACAACAACACCTGACGCATGCAGTTTGCTGTTCCAGGTGCCCATCGCCACTTAAGCATTGGGGGGTACAGAAATGATACTATGCAAACTAAACATGGATATGAATTCGAATTCGAATTCGAATTAGAATTCGAACACCCACCTTCATCAGGCCACCATGTGGCTCAACACCTGACACATGGATATGAATTCGAATTCGAATTCGAACACCCACCTTCAATAGGCCGCCATGTGGCACAACAACACCTGACGCATGCAGTTTGCTGTTCCAGGTGCCCATCGCCACTTAAGCATTGGGGGGTACAGAAATGATACTATGCAAACTAAACATGGATATGAATTCGAATTCGAATTCGAATTAGAATTCGAACACCCACCTTCATCAGGCCACCATGTGGCTCAACACCTGACATATGGATATGAATTCGAATTCGAATTCGAACACCCACCTTCAATAGGCCGCCATGTGGCACAACAACACCTGACGCATGCAGTTTGCTGTTCCAGGTGCCCATCGCCACTTAAGCATTGGGGGGTACAGAAATGATACTATGCAAACTAAACATGGATATGAATTCGAATTCGAATTAGAATTAGAATTCGAACACCCACCTTCATCAGGCCACCATGTGGCTCAACACCTGACACATGGATATGAATTCGAATTCGAATTCGAACACCCACCTTCAATAGGCCGCCATGTGGCACAACAACACCCGACGCATGCAGTTTGCTGTTCCAGGTGCCCATCGCCACTTAAGCATTGGGGGGTACAGAAATGATACTATGCAAACTAAACATGGATATGAATTCGAATTCGAATTCGAATTAGAATTCGAACACCCACCTTCATCAGGCCACCATGTGGCTCAACACCTGACATATGGATATGAATTCGAATTCGAATTCGAACACCCACCTTCAATTTGCCGCCATGTGGCACAACAACACCTGACGCATGCAGTTTGCTGTTCCAGGTGCCCATCGCCACTTAAGCATTGGGGGGTACAGAAATGATACTATGCAAACTAAACATGGATATGAATTCGAATTCGAATTCGAATTAGAATTCGAACACCCACCTTCATCAGGCCACCATGTGGCTCAACACCTGACACATGGATATGAATTCGAATTCGAATTCGAACACCCACCTTCAATAGGCCGCCATGTGGCACAACAACACCCGACGCATGCAGTTTGCTGTTCCAGGTGCCCATCGCCACTTAAGCATTGGGGGGTACAGAAATGATACTATGCAAACTAAACATGGATATGAATTCGAATTCGAATTCGAATTAGAATTCGAACACCCACCTTCATCAGGCCACCATGTGGCTCAACACCTGACATATGGATATGAATTCGAATTCGAATTCGAACACCCACCTTCAATAGGCCGCCATGTGGCACAACAACACCTGACGCATGCAGTTTGCTGTTCCAGGTGCCCATCGCCACTTAAGCATTGGGGGGTATAGATGATACTATGCAAACTAAACATGGATATGGATTCAAATTTGAATTCAAATTTGAATCCGAATTTGAATTCGAGCACCCACCTTCATCAGGCCACCATGTGGCTTTACAACACCTGACACATGGAAATGATGTCAGATTTGAATTCGAACTCCCAGTTTTATCAGGACATCATGTGGCTCAACAACATGACACATGGATATGAATTCGAATTTGAATTCGAACACCCACCTTCAGTAGGCCACCATGTGGCACAACGACACCTGACGCATGCAGTTTGCTGTTCCAGGTGCCCATTGCACGCTTGAGCATTGGGGGGTACAGAGACGATCCCTACAAGCAAACAAAGGGTGTCCGTAAGTGATCCCACGTAGGGTGGGATGGCGGGTGGTGTGGAGGGGGTGGTAGTGAGGTGGGTGGTGTGGTGGGTGTGGTGGATGGTGTGGTGGGTGTGGTAGTGTGGTGGTGGTGGGAACTGCAACATGGACTGTCACGTGGCCTGCAACATGTACATACACATGTATGCGTGCGTATGTAACAGTGCAGGGGTAGCAAAACAGGCTTACGAGGCTTGTCCAAGCTTGAGCCAAGGAAAATGGTTGTACATGACTTGGACTTGTAAAGATTCCATTCGGGGCGCGCCTCCAGGCACCCTTAATCAAAAGGGACTTGGGCTTGGAATGGACTTGGTATTGACAGATGATGAATATGATTAATATGAATGCATAATACTGCTATTTTTTAGGGTTTTTGGCGGAGCCCCTCCTTCTGGGGGCGGGAGCCCCCAGTGATACCCATTTGTCCGTCCATCCAACCATCCATCCATCCATCCATCTGACCGCGATGAAGCCCGACACGTCAGCCAACGGCCTCGTAACTAACTCGCTTCCGTTGCCACCTGTCGCTCCCTCGCGATCACTCTCCGCCAATTTTTAGCGTCGCAGGCGACGCTGCATCGAACATGTCTGCGGCCTTTTACTTGGCTTGAAAGGGTGCGCTCTGGGTGGAAAGAGTGCTGTAAGGTAATGATAACGCCTGGTGGGGCGTGGTGTTGATGAGGGAGCCTGTCGTACGCGGGTGGGGAGCGGTCTCCTACCTCAACTGGACAAGCTACCATCGCGGTTGATGACGACCTGCAACGCCAAGACACGACCGAAGGGGGAGTCGAACTCCCGAATCTTCATCCTCAAGCGATCTGGTCTACCACTAGACCATTGTGTATCACTGAAAGTGGCTGAAAGAGTGCTATAAGGGTGCCGAAAAGGGTACCCAAGACCCCCTGAATTTGCAGTGTTCATTCAGCACTCACCAGCTTGGGTGCAGCTGCAGGTGCGGTTTTGTTCTTGTCCTCCTCTTGGGGAGGGATGGGGGTGAGGGGTGAGGGGTCACGCTCAGAGAGGGTGGACATGGAGAAAGAGCGACACAGGGGCTGGGCGTGGTTGATCTGCACAAGCCACTTCATGGTTTGGACGGCGGATGTGCGGAGCATGATGGCTGAGGGGGGATCTGCGTGGAAGGAGAGGGGTGGCAGGGGAGGGGTGAAGAGGGGGAGGGGGGGGGGGGGGGGGGGGGGGGGGGGGGGGGGGCGAACGTGTGGATCATGAAGGCAGGTGGGAGGTCGACATGAAAGGAGAGGGGTGAGGTGAGGAGGGGTGGGGGTGAGGAGGGGGTGAGGAGGGGGTGAGGAGGGGGTGGGGATAGATAGGGATGGGGTGTGGGGGAAGGGATGGGTGTGGGGTGGGGTCTTCACCACTTCCAGGCTCGAAGACACTGTTCGCGCCAGGCCCACCCTGAGATGCGGTCTGGTCCCCACCCTGAAGACCAGTGTCTGTTCCCAAGGGGTTCGCACATCAGAACTTAGAAGATAGGTACGATGCATAACCAACTGATAGGACCTCGGGGACGGCTCGGAGATATGTTATGCAACTGAAAAGCTGCACTGATTGACTGCCCGGTGGGCTCGCGGGTGCCCTGTGCGCATCGCGCGTCGAACGGCATGCGCCATGCGCACTGAGTGATGAGCAGTGGGCTTTATCTTCATGATACTACCCGAATGAAAACAAATCTCGAGATGTTTTTGAAGAAGGGATTAGCCCAATTAAAATGTCCGTCAATTAATCCGTCACAAATCACATTTTCAGGTTTCATGAAAAACTTGAACATTCTGTATCTACGAACAATTATAAGACTTATTTATACCGGGCATATTCTCACGAGAGCACATATCAACACATGAGCATCGCAATTCAATAAAAGGAGCTAAGTTTTTTGTGTGTGCCAAAAGCTACTATTAACGGGTAACATGTTTCAACATTTCAATTTTTTACCATGCAAACATGTGGGCATACATGGGTTTAGGAGCAGAATTGTATAAAAAAAACGAGGCGAAACTTGTAAGCATCACAATGGACGAAACGTTCCCCTAGGGCACTTGTGCAGTTATGCTATAATTACCACACAGACCTCACCTCAGGGACGTGCGTGGGGTGGGAAGGGGCAAGCCACGCCACCTGATTTTGGCCAAAAATCGCGTGGGTGTACTTCAACCGAAGATATCCCGTGCACTGCGAATAACCCTTATTTCCGCGAGTGCAATACCTTGAATGCGTCCACTCAACTGTTCGGCGTTTCCGCCGACCTTGGTGCTTGCGCACAGACCGAGAGCGGAGGCGGCCTGGTGGGCATGAGATGCGGAGCCAACATTCGCCAGCGCGGCCGCCACGAACTATCTGGACGCCACGAACTATCTGTCGGAACGTGCACGTCTGGGCTGGACCCCAACATGCAATACCGTTAAAAATCGTAAAATCAACCAGACCTCTGATTGGACACATATATTGTGTATCAAATTCTTTAAAATAAAGCTTACCTACAGGTATGCATTGCATATCATTACAGGAACGTTCAATACTGCTTAAAAATCATGAACCCTGCAAAAATTCCCTGCTTCGTTACTCTGTAGTAAAGAACGCTGTAGCATTCAATTAAATTCAATCCAATCAAATTCGAATGAATACAATTCAAATAAATTAAATGCATTCAATTCGCGTCAATGCAATTCAATTTGATTAAAATAAATTGCATTTAAAAACTTGACATTAAATCGAAATCGATGTAAATCAATTTAATTCGGAACTCTGGTAATTTAATTCGGGACGCGCCTTCAGGCGCCCTTATAGCCTCGACAGCACCAATGTTACGTACACGAGCACGGAGTCCTACAGTCCGTTGCCCCCCGACTTCTCTTGTTGTATCGCATACTTGGTAATGCGCATTATCAGGTGGATTGCATCTACCGAGGAACAGTTACGCGATAGTTACGTACATCCGTCGGAGAACAGGGGACGATGGACATAAAAACAAGAACACAAGCAAGAATGTCTAGAGGCGTTGCAGAGCAGGGTAAGCAACGCGCATTCGTAAGGGAGAGTAAATGCTGAGGTTCGGGTTCAAAGACATGCATGTCTGCAGGCGTTGCTGAGCATGCAGATTGAATATAAGGGCTTTGTGCTCAACTTCTGACCGCAGGTTTTTTCGATGGTCAGTAATGTATGGCTTGGTAGTCCTGGCACCGTCCGATCTACCGTATTGAGATTCCTTGCTTCCTTAAAACTTCAATAATTACCATCATTCGCATTTTGTAACACGCGAAGAACGCGAATAGCCCTTACATTCATTATGCAGAGCAATAAGTATTCTCAGGGAAGAGTATAGCATTACTGAGGTTCGCGCTCAAAGGCGTTGATTTCTACAGGTTGCACCTAGCATGCAGCACAACGCGCAGTCGCATGGGAAGAGTAAACAGCTGAAGTTCGCGTGCAAATGCATGCATTCCTACTGGCGTCTCGAAGTATTGGTCGAATGACGTAAAACGAAAACAAAAGATCAATTCCACAAGCATGAATGTCAACAGGCATAGCAGGTAGCATAGAAGGTCAGCAAGCATGTATGCATGCAAGATAGAAAAATGGCCCCGTCTCATGGCCGACGTCCATTTGAACGTGCATCCGTCATCTCCCTCTCATGATTATGCTCGTGCTCGGCAGTCTGGAACGCCTACACCAAACAACACAAGCGCGCGTATGTGCGCTGCCTCCGATCACTCAACGCAAGTTATCAAGCACCTCACCTGGATAGCAAAGTCGGGTAATCAACAGGGGACGGAGGAAACCCTAATCCGATTCAAGGGCGACGATAGCCGATTCTTTCAGTATCAGGAAATTGCAAATTAGAACGGTGGGTTCCGCGACTCTGTAGAGAGGGGCTGGGCTATTTGGGTTTGGGTTCGGCCTGTCGGGAGACACGCAACAATCCGGACAATATCATATTATCATATTATCACCCAGTCCCGACTCGGGAAGAAAAACTTGTATTCGGCGGCAGGCCCATTACGAGTTCAACCGCTCCCAAGGTTGTTTTTAACAACGTCGGGGAGTAAACCCCACGCACGCGCACGTCAGCGACAGCGGGGCTAAGAGGAAGTCAAGATGAAGTCGCAACATCCTTTGTTACACTTCTCGACTCCCCTGACCGGAGGCGACTGCCTACCCGTGCCTAATGGGTAACCGTTCCGCTACTCGCAGGAGGAGTGGAGGACCCTGTCCCCCCCGCCTGTCCCCTGGATTTTAAAGCCCAAACCAGATCACTCTGTCACATGTTCTATTAAAACCAAGCCCTCTAAAACCGCAGTACCAGAAACCTGTTTACCGTAGTTTCAATCAGCATGTCTTTCCCGACCGACTTTTGGTCCCTATACATACCGGTAAGTGGTTTAGAGTTATGAAATGAAATAGCTACATCTATCAAATACCGTTTTCAGGCAGACCAGGAGACATGTCTACTTGCAGCTCTGGAGTTTTTGTATTTATTAGTTGGCTTGTATTCCTGTGTCAAAGAGGCCATTGTTTAGCAATCATTTAGAAAAAATAAAAACATGTTCACAGTTCCAACAGGGATGAAAATCTTCTCTTGAATGGCCACAACAATTAATGGTGGAAGTGTTTGATTCACGACTCCAATGTGATTCGCCTTAGGATTCCTTTGCCTCTTTACTTCAGGAGACGTCACTAGGATCGTCTTAGCTAACGCTGGAGTCCATGTTATGCTCCACGGTAAAACCAATTCCCTAGGATACCACACAAACGGTCTGTAACGTAGTTCTAGGTTCATCATCTGCCATAGGTACCGTAGGCGCCTGTAATGTTGGCGGTAAATTTGGCGGTTGGGGTACCGCCATGTTCCTGCAAGGTAGGCGTGTAGGCCAAAACCGGTTCGAGCACAAACCGGATCAACCGCCAACGTTCAGGCGCGAGCAGCTGGACTACAGTGCAGTACACACTCAAACATACAGCCTCAGAGAGGGTCAAACACCAGTATGTGGTCTTGCTAGTTCGCTTCTGCATATTGTCATAATTGATGGATTCTCCAAGGACGTTGGGCCTTCGCTCCTTGTCCCCTCTTCAAGGTGGTGCTCCCCGCCCTATTCCACAACAACGTCCCGGCCAATCTCTCATCTCTTCGTTTTTTAACTAGCTCGACCAGCCTGCCATTGCACTGATGAAGTTGATGGCTCTGATGAGGATTCACAGCCTGATGATTGGGGTTTTAGTGAGGATGCACAGCCTGATGATGACGGGTCGGCAGATGAGGATGCACAGCCTGATGAGGGGTTGTCTGACGCATGGACTAGCGGTGATGAAAGGGGATGGGTTGGCTAGCGAGGATCATCCATCGTCAACCCATCATCCTCGCTAGCCAACCCATCCCCTTTCATCACCGCTAGTCCATGCGTCAGACAACCCCTCATCAGGCTGTGCATCCTCATCTGCCGACCCGTCATCATCAGGCTGTGCATCCTCACTAAAACCCCAATCATCAGGCTGTGAATCCTCATCAGAGCCATCAACTTCATCAGTGCAATGGCAGGCTGGTCGAGCTAGTTAAAAAACGAAGAGATGAGAGATTGGCCGGGACGTTGTTGTGGAATAGGGCGGGGAGCACCACCTTGAAGAGGGGACAAGGAGCGAAGGCCCAATGGGTTGGCTAGCGAGGATGATGGGGATGCTGAAGGCGTAGCATAGCCTACCGGTACTACCAGCCTGGAGATTCCTTTTTTGGCCCCTCCTATCTTGGTTGGGGAGTCCCTTTAGCCTATTCGGCCTACCCTTGGACTGTAATAATAACAACAACTGCTTATGGGGCATAGAATGTGTTTTAAAATGGAGCAGGCATGGCCAAGAATGTGTTTTATTTTAATGTGTCACAGTGCGTCCCATGCATACATGATGAGGGGGCATAGCCTACCGGTACTACCAGCCTAGAGATTCCTTTTTTAGCCCCTCCTTTTGGGTTGGGGAGGTCCCTTTAGCCTGTTTGGCCTACCCTTGGACTGTAATAATAACAACAACTGCTTATGGGGCATTGAATGTGTTTTTAAATGGAGCAGCCATGCCCAAGAATGTGTTTTAAAATGGAACCGCCAGTGCTTGGCACTTGGGCCAATTTATGTTTCTCCCAAATTGTAAATTACCGCCAAAGTTCTGGCACAGAGTCATTTGGTGCAATTTGTTTTTGTGGCCGCCAACAATTAAAAGCGCCAGCAATACAGGCGCCTACGGTATAAGATCCACAGCTTGAGCATTAACAGACATGCCGGTATTGGAAAAATTGACAGGGGAGTTAAGAATAGCCATTAGTCTAGTAAGGTGGTTGTAATCATAAATGGACTGGACCTCCACGGCTCCACGTCAGTTCGTCACGAAACGAAACTGACAATTAAGTAATTAACGCATTAAACAATCTATTCCCCTGGATGCAACACTATCCGAATTGAATTTGAACAAAAGCTTGACACTTGACACATCCCAAATACCATCAGTGATTACAAACAGAGATTGAGTTTCAGGGAATCCTTATTTTGCGCCTATTGAGTATTGACATGATACATTCAGTCACTTTTTCTCTCATTATTTCATGAATCATGAGGACTTTATGTCGCATGACTCACAAGGATTAGACCACTGATTCATAAACAGTCTACTGCAATACTCATTAATACCCTCACGATAATTAAACCCCTTATTAATCACATCACACAATAATAAAATATAAATAAAAAATACAGGTGTACCCGAGGTATGCCGTTATCAAATTAATAACAATATGAGGTGGTTCCTAGTATGAATGTATGATGCAGGGTACGGGTCGGAATTCTAGACCCCCCGCTCTCGACTCACCCCTCCCCACTCCCCACACACAGGTCGCGTCGCAGGACGCAGGCTGTGGGTCGGTTGTGGGTCGGTTGCTTCAGCCACTGGTGTCGTCGTTTGGTACCCACGTGGCGTAACCCTGAGAGTCTCGGGAAAAGCTTCAGCGTCGGTTTCGTCGTTGGGCCCCGAGTTGGTGTCGTCGTTTTGGTACGTGGCGTAACTCCGACACCCAGGCGGCTCGCGGCTCGTGCATCGTGCATCGTCAATCGCCAGACCTACGACCAGCTGTGGCTGATACTCGGTTACTGGGTAGTAACGTAACGACTCCCGCCTCCACACCCCAACCCCCCGTTGTACTGTATTTAAGCCAGTTGCTCTCAGGGTTACGCAGGGCAACCACCACAATTTTGCGATCGCATACTCCTCGCCCTAGGCTTTTACGACCCCCTCGACCCTAGAACGTCGCCAAGCAGCTGCTCAGCCTTGATCGTCGCGCTTGAATCGGATTGCCGATAAGGGCCCCCCCCCCCCGCCCCCTGTTGATTACCCGACTTTGCTACCCAGGTGAGGTGCTTCAGTTGAGTGATCGGGGACAAACGCGCGCTTGTGTAGTTTGGTTTATGCGTCCCTGGATGCCGAACACGCGCTTAGTCTCGAGAGAGAAATGATGGATGCGCGTCCAAATGGACGTAGGCCATGAGGCGGGGCCCATCTTCTGTTATGCATGCATGCTTGCTGACCTTCTTTCCTACCTTCTATGCTACCTTCTATGCCAGAATGTACGCATGCCTGTGGACTTTTTCTCTTGTTAATCGTTTCTGTCATCCGACCCATGCCTTGCGAAGCCAGTAGAAATGCAAGCATTTGAACGCGAAGTTCATTTTAAACTCCTCCACTACAAGTGCGCTTTGCTCTGCATGTAATGTGTAGTCTGCACAAATCAACGCATTTGAGCGTGAACCTTTGTGCTATTGTACTCATCCCCTGCGAATACGCGTTACTACGAATACGCTTGCTCTACAACTCCTGCAGACATGCATGTCTTGCATGAGCACGGGCCTCAGCGTCAACTCCCCCTCTACGAATGCTCGTTGCTTACCCTGCTATGCAATACCTCTATACACGCCTGCCCGTCTTCTTGTTTTTATGACAATCGTCCCCTGTTCTCCGACAGATGGATGCTCTTCACCTGCTTATGCACGTTACCAAGTATGCGATGCAATAAGGGAAGTCAGGGAGCCCTTGACAAGTGTTGTAAAGAGTTGCCATGCCGGAGCCGGAACCCTACGTCCTTGTGCCTTGCCTTCACTCTACCACTTAGCTTTCGTTGCCTGATTTGGGTTGGGGGCCTCAGACACACTGGTTCCTGTGTCTTCCTCACAGCATGCATGCCCTCTGCAAAAGCAAATCCATACACTTGATGTATCTTTGCACCCTTCTCTACATGATTCCTCTTCCGCCGTGCTTCTGCTCGACGATTTGGCAGACTTGACCATGCCACAATAGTTTCGTTTTTTGTTACGGAATACGTTTTTCACGGCCTTAGGGCCGAACTCGACTTGCCTACGGCAAGCTGCTTTCCATGTCTTATGGCGTGCCTCGCGTGCTTGGATCACGACTCACTCAAGATTAATGTTCAAGCCGACCCGGGATGTACTGCACAGTTTAGCACGTACATGTGTTGTGATGTTTAGAAGTTCCCTCTTGACTCCGTCAAGACGCGGCCACATTTGGAGTCCAGTACGGCCTCATGCAAAATGTAATCATCACCACTGGCATGGTGGCGCGCGCGCTTGAATCCAGCCAGGGAGATTCGAGAAAGCGGGTCGTATATTGTCAACTAGCCGATCAGCGGATTCCACGTGGAAATATCAATGATGCTGTTACTTGGCCACGGGTCTGGTTGCAGTTGGGGCGCCCTAAAACTTTGCTACGGGTAGATCTGACGAAGCGAGTTCCATATACCCCGTTAAACTGGATCCGAGTTGCAACGGACCGTAAGACTCCTCGCACGTGTACATAACCTTGAAACTGTCAAGGTTAGTAGCACATGGATAAAGACCACTGCTCGCAACTCGGTGTGCATGCACCATGCCGTTCGACGCGCGATACGTGGGCACCGGGCTGTCGCGTGTCGTTGGGCAGTCAACCAGTAAGACAAATAATACCGTATCTCCGAGCCGTCTCCGAGGTTCTTTCGGTTATGTGTTGTACGTAACTCCTAAGTTTTGGCATGTGAACAGTTCATGCCAGTCTGGAAGTGGTGGGCCCCACCCCCACCCCTCCCCCCACACCTTATCCCTATCTATCCCCACATCCATATAATCCCTGCATCACCCGCACCCCTCCTTACCCCACCCCTCTCCTTTCATACAGACCTCCGGTCCGCCTTCATGGTCCACACGTTCGCCCTACCCCCCCTCCTCACACCAGCCCCCCCACCCCTGGGTGCCCACCCCCACTCACCCCTCCCCTCCCACCCCTCTCCTTTTATGCAGACCCTCCATCAGCCATCATGATCCGCACGTCCGCCGTCCAAACCGTGAAGTGGCTTGTGCAGATGAAGCACACCCAGCCCCTGTGCCACTCTTTCTCCATGTCCACCCTCGCTGAGCGAGACCCCTCCGTTATCACCCCCATTCTTTCCCAAGAGGAAGAGAAGAACAAAACTGCACCTGCAGCCGCACCCAAGCTGGTGAGTGTTGAATGAAGACTGCAAATCTAGGGGGTGTTAACCACCCTTTGCTGGCACCACCATAGCACCCTCGACACCTAGATTGCACCCTTTCAAGGCAGGTGCAATGGTGCAGAAAACTCAAAATAGAGGTTGAATCAGGTGTTATAAATATTCTTTTCTGTCTTCACAAGTTCACTTCCCTCTTAACATGTCTTAGCTCAAGCTTTGACAAGTCTCATAAGCCTGTTTGGCTACCCTTAGACTGTTACAAACGCACGCAAACCTGATGACACATGGGTACGTACATGTTGCATTCCCCCCCACCGCTGCACTACCCCACCACCCACACCCCACCACCACCCACATTATCTACCACACCTCAGCCACCAGTAGTGCACACCCTGAGATTGCTTGTAGGTAACTCCCTATTCTAACCCCCCCTATCCCCAACAGTACGACGCATGCACAAAGCCAAATATGTTTGCATCTGCTAAGTGACAACGCAGCCCATGTTGCATTCTACGAGACAGTCCATATCGCTTTTGCAGTTCCACCTACCTAACACCACACCACTACACACCCCACACCACACACTGTACACACCACACAGCCCACCACACAGTCCACCCACCACACAACCCACCACACTACCCAACAGCCATACCAACCCCACCACTTACACACACCCTTTGTTCGCTTGTAGGGATCGCCTCTGTTACCCCCAATGTTCAAGCGAGCCATGGGCACTTGGAACAGCAAACTGCATGAGTCAGGTGTTGTTGAGCCACATGGTGGCCTATTGAAGGTGAGTGTTTGAATTTGAATTCGAATATGAAGTAAACTGCATGTGTCTGGTGTCTTAACCATCTTGTCATCGCAGAACCTGAGGTCGGCAGAGTTCGTAATCCATAACCCAGTGGATTCTACAGGACATGCATAGAGATATAGCTGTAATGCACTCCAGGGCAGAAAGCAACCAACCCCAAGTCGAACATACCAACCCAAATCAAAACACCTTGGCATTGCAGGACCTGAGGTCAACTGAGTTCCTAATCTCTAACCCAACGCATGTGTCACACGCCAAGGAATATGTTGAGAGCTCAAACTGAAACGCATTCCAGGGTAGATGTCCCCAAACAAACATAAGCCAAACAAAAATAAGCCAAACAAACTCAAACCAACCAAACACAAACCAAACCAAGCAAAACTAACTGAGCCAAAATACTTGGTCATTGCAGGACCTGAAGTCAACTGAGTTCCTGATGTCTAACCCAACGTACACCAAGGAGTATGCGGAGAATGTGAAGCCCCACCACAAGGAGGTCACGACAGTGAGTATTTGATTTGAATCTTGAATTTTTGAAATGAATAGCCCTGTTTGGGAAGGAGTCTACTATGTCGGGTTTTGTACCCAGAAGAGATTATGGTTTAATTATATTGTAGAATGAAATGATCACTGTAGCACGTAGTTGTGGCACCTGTCGGTAAATGATTGTTAGGGGTTCAGTTTAACAGTGCTTTTCTGTTAAGCTCTTCCTATCAAGGTCGGATTAGTCCCTGAAGCCCTTTTAGCATACCCCTGGACTGTTATACATGCATGCTACATACATGCAAACATTGGAAGGAGTATCTTGCGGTCACAAATATCTTAAGCAACGCAGATAATTAGATTGAATTACTTTCCATGATTTCTATCTCCCTTAAATATTGCTTTAAAATATCGTCTCTGGGTAGCATTAATGATGTTTTCAGAGATGTACTGAACTTTCTGTGATGACATGGTTACTTGAATATTGGTTGCTTTGGTATTGTCTTCAAGTTTCTCTCATTTCAAATTGTTAATTTAATATTGATTGCATGTTGTACTGACTTTCCATTATGTCATGTTGTTAGTTTAATATTGATTGCATTTGTATTGACTTCAAACTTCTCTCATGTCATGATGCAGATTTATCACCGCATTGGCCTAACTGCTATCACCCTCATCCGTGTTTGCTTCGACTGGGCAACTGGTGAGTTTGATGAATATCATGGGGTAGGGTGTAGGAGAAGGGTGGGTTGGTATAGGGTGTGGTAAGGTGTTTGCTTTGACTGGGCAACTGGTGAGTTTGATGGGTGATATTGGTTGGGGATGGGTAGGGCAGGGTGTGTGCGTAAGGAGGGGTGAGAATTGCTCTAAGTGACGTGGGTTGGAATGAGGATGGTTGGGATGAGGTTGGGTAGGGCGCACCTGGATATGCTGCCCATGCAGCCCAAGTGGGATGGGGTGGGGAAGGGTGCATGGGAAAGGATGGGTGGGATGAGGTACAATGTAGGAAGGGTGGGCCGAAAGGAGAGTCTTATGGGGAAGGACGGGTGGGATGGGGTAGAAGGATGGTGGGTTGGATAGGGTTTGTGGGAAAGGATGGGACAGGGTGGGGGTGGGGCGGGGCGGGGCTATGAGTTATTCGATCGTTTGCAGCCCATGCAGCCATTGTGTCCTCTTCCTCGAGACTGTTGCTGGCGTGCCTGGTTTGCACCACCTCAATCTCACTTTCACTCTACCTCCCCCCCCTGAGGCTATGGCCCAGGCAGGATGAATGGGGCCAAGTGGCTCCATCATCAAGGGCTGGTGAAACCACTGTACTATGATAATGCTTGCTTAAACAAAAGCGAGCAGTGGGAACTGAGTTGGTCCTAACATCCAATGATTAGCTTATGCTTTGTAGAGGTTAGTCATGTGCAGCCTGCTTGTACTTCACTCTATTATCTCGACCTGAGCTCAAACAAGAACACCCTGCCTGACATGGCTGCTGGCATGATAAAGCACATACGCTCCATGCACCACCTCCATCTCACTTCCACTCTACCTCCCCCCCTCAGGCTATGGCCCAGGCAAGATGAATGAGGCCAAGTGGCTCCATCGCATCATCTTCCTTGAGACTGTTGCTGGTGTGCCTGGAATGGCTGCTGGCATGCTGAGACATATGCGCTCATTGAGGACCATGAAGCGTGACAATGGTGTGTTAGGATGACGGTGATTATGCTGCTGCTGATGATGCTGCTGCTGTAGATGCTGCTGCCAGTGATAATGCTGATGATAACGCTGATGTGTTAATGATGGAGATTGTGTGCCTCGTCACCCATGCCTATGCAGAGTGTCTCCACACCCTACTAGAGATAGAGGATAACCGCATGTATTTGTTGACATTCTTGCAGCTCGCGTACACATGGACTGCGACATCCATCCGTGCACATACATACATACACCCAGTGCTCATTTGTGTGTCTGTTTGCTTGTGCAGGATGGATCCACACCCTACTAGAGGAGGCAGAGAATGAGCGGATGCACCTGTTGACGTTCATGGAGCTGCGTAAGCCCGGCTTCCTCATGCACAGCATGGTGCTCCTGACACAAGGCATCTTCTTTAACTTCTTCTTCCTCTCCTATATCATCTCTCCCAAGGTATGGGTTTGTGGTTTTGTACAGCTCTTTCTACCGTTGTGCAAAGTATTTCGTACTGTTTTTTGGCGGAGCCCCCTCTCCCGCCCCCATGATGTCCGTCCGACTGAAAACACGAAAAATGGAAGCTTGACAGGTCACCCAACGGTCGCGTAACTAACTGGCTTTGTTGTCCATCGTTGCCACCTGTCGCTCCATTGCCAACACACTCAGCCAATTTTCCGCGCTGCTTGCGGTGCTGCATAGGACTTGTTCTACTGTTGTCTAATGTCTGCTGTACTAAAATTGAAATTGTTAAATCCGTGTTATACAGTTACTCACAGGACGTGAAGTTAAGGACACCACAGCGTAAGCCGGAGCTAGCTATAGTCACCGATATGATGTACTTATATATGATGTACTTATTAATAATTATATGTGTACTTATATTATTAATTTAATATATATATTTATATGATGTTATTATATATGATGTACTTCAAGTAAGTGGGCATACATAGGAAGAACAAACAAATGTGGGACGAAATAAACAAGCTCACACACCAAGAGATAACTTGCGATACAGTTGACTGTAACCCAGATCAAACCTGTAAAACAGATCTGACCCCAACCCAAGTCAACTCAACCTTCACTGCTAAACCTGACCCACCCGACCCTACCCAAATCAGACCTGACCCCAACCCGTCAACCCAACCCACACTGACCCATCCGACCGTACCCATTACAGATCTGCCATACCTTAAACAGATTTGACCCCAACCCAAGTCAAATCAACCCACACTGCCCGACCCACCTGACCCCACCTAATACAGATCTGCCTAGCCTCAGTCGAGTACAATCGGTTGAGCCCAACGCAACTCAACCCACACTACCCAACCCACACTGCCCAACCCAAACTCCCCGACCCTGCCCATTACAGATCTGCCACGCCTTAGTTGGATACCTGGAGGAGGAGGCTGTTAAGACGTGAGTACATAAGTGTATGTGTGTGTTGATGGCGGTGGTGTGCACGCATGTGTGGATGGTAATGTTGGATTTTGGGAGGAGGAAGTTTGTAAGACTTGGAGTCCAGGACGGTTGTGTGGTCAGGTTGCTCTTGGTGTCTTCACTGTGCACATTTCTCAAGCGGTACCTGTACAGCCCTGCAACATGAACGGTGAACCACCAAACAGTATCTGCCTACCAGTGCAGTGTATTGTTTTTACTTGCCCATCCACCCACCAGCTCCAACCCACCCAATCAGACACGCATCCCCCAGCTCCATCCCACTCCACCCATTTACCCACCCACTCCAATTATACTGACCTTCTTGGTTTACTGGACTCATTTGGACGGACAACCCTGCCCCCACCAGCACCTGCCCACCTTCCTACTCACCCACCCTACTTACCCAATCCATCTACCCACCCACTTCAGTTACACTCATCTGCTCGAGGAGATTGATGCTGGTCTCCTTTGGAAGGACAAGCCTGCCCCTACCATTGCTATCACTTATTGGAAGTTGGATGAAGACGCAACCATGAGGTGAGGAGGAGGATGGGGAGTGAGGGGATGGATGTACATGCTCTCACCCTCCAGGACATGTTTGGCTTGCTCTGGGGTTGAAGGGCTCTGTGTGTGTGGTGACAGGGGTATGGAAGCAGATAATAGTGCTACCATGATGTGAGGAACACGCTGGGGTTCAAGGGGATAGATGGATGGTCATGCTCCCGCCCCACCCAGCCCATACAAACCAGCACACAGTGGGGTCACTCCAGGGGTAGGTGGGCTTTGTGTGAGGTGGCTAAGATAAGGAAGCAGATAAGTATTAGAGGTTGGGACATGATGGGGAAGGATGGAATGATGGATGTTCTGATGAAGCCTGCCTCTCCCATGTCAACCACTCTCCCCCCCTCTCAACTGCCTCCAACACCACCTCCATCTCACCCAAGCCTCCCCCTCTCTACTACTGCAGGGACCTCGTTTTAGCTGTGCGTGCTGATGAGGCCTGCCACTCCCATGTCAACCACACCTTTGCTGACATGAAGCCCGATGACCTCAACCCCTTCTCCTCCGAAGCGAAGCAGCTGCCCTAGGTGTAGCTAGCCTGTGTTACGGTAGCTTGGAGCTTTGTGGACAGAGTTGGTTGTGTTGAAAGTAATGATAATGCCTGGTTGGGATTGGTATTAAGGGATCCTCTTCTTATTGCGGTAGGGAAGGGCTGCTACGTTACATGGACAAACCTACCATGACAGTTGATAGCGACGGCAAACACTCAACTGCTCCCTAAGGGGCAAGAAACTCGGCACCTCCTTCATTCGAAGCAAGTAGCCTAGCCTCTAAGCAAGTAGCCTCCTTCATACGAAGCAAGTAGCCAGAAGGACAGCTTCCACCTCATGAGACGTGTGCCTGGCAAAGCATGTACTTCTGGAGCTGTAAAGCTTTGCGATCAAAAATGTTTGTTAATGTTTGTGAAAGTGTGACTCTGATATGTGTTCGCATCATTTATCATTTGCATTTATCATCCATCATTAGGATTAGTTCAGCGGTTTACCAAGTGACAAATGGAAGCCGACTGATTTGTTATTATGTGCAATGTTGTTTGTTGTTGCAAGAGCTTGGTTTGTCTATTTGTTAGTGTGTTATGTGAGTGTGCGAGTGATAGTACACAGAAACACACTTATTGTGCCTGTGTGGTACAAAGTGCATTGGTGCTTCAAAGATTTCGATTTAGTTGGGTGCTTGATTGAGACCCATTGATACAGCTTAAGCCCTATTCGTGAACCAAATATTTTCTTTCTTCTAACTCCGATGCCTGTGGCACGTGTAATGATAACTAAAGGTTGTTTCCGTTGGGCGTCAACCAATATAACAATCGAGGACATATTATGCTCCGTGTGAAGGAAGATGAAGAGACAGTGAAACATAGCAGCTGCAGATCCTTTCATGGTAGCAGGGTGATTCAAACCGCGCACTTTTTAGGGCTGACTTTTTGACCCCCTCTGCGCTCGGCGTCTTTACAAGATCTAGAATCCTCGACATCGTTGTCATTCCATTACAAATCAGCAGTAATTTAAGTTTTTAATTTGGACCTTGTTTTTGACGTGTGGCAGTAATCTTACAATTCTTGAACTTGTAACAAATTTCAACGAAAATCGTCATGATCATCTACCGATGTGATGCTAATTGCCATTGTATCGGCGCCTTGATGAATCAACCCCGTGCAGTCTCAGGGGACTGTCTGTAGAGAGGAGCACGTTACATAAACTTGAATACAACACCGAGATAGGTTACATTAAATTACATGTTTAAGTGTACTTGACACCGCGAGGGTGTATGAGACTTTGTGCTTTAAACAGAAATAAAAAGCACCCACAAAGCAGAAAACCCCATAACATCAGGGGGGGGTCGAGGACAAGCAAACCAAACTCTTAAGTCCCAACCACCGTTTTGGACAGAAATGGAAGGGGTGCCAAGGCAGGAAAAACAGGGACCGAACCAACACACTCAAGAGAGAAGGGCCGAATGAAAAGAGATTAAGACAACCAAGGGCAAACACTATGAGGCAAGCAAGCTAGCACCAGCATTGCCAGCAAGCTGAATCAACCAAGGGCAGCCACTAAGAGGCAAGCCAGCAAGGCACGCCGGGTATGCAGAAAGGCGACGTCAACACACCTCAGGGTTCAGGGGTGAATTTGGGCCTACAACAAAACGGACAGCTGGTCCGGAAAGTTTGCCCAAATGGAAACACGCCCAAAACATGGCTTGTTCCACATAATACAGGCTTGAAGTAGGTTTAGAAAGTTTAAAGAAATACAAGCATTTGTTTGTACTGCCAAAGACGACGAGCAGCAAATTGCTGGCTGAAGCTATGTAACCAAGTTAAAGTTAAAGTTGGGGGGTTTATAGCTCTGTGGTTTTAGGCCTCCTCCAGGGACGGCGCTTTACGGCATTTTATGGCTGTTTAGGGCCAACACTTAGTGGCAATTTGGGCTAAAACGGGGTCAAAAGCAGCGATCGCTATATATAGCGGGAAAAAAAATCTCTGCTAACTGACTAATGCTTGTTACAGTCCAGAGGGACAGGGGCTAGCCAATTAGGCTTAGGGGACTTGCCCATCCTCAAACAATTATATACCGGTACTACGGTTTCCAGAGGGGCTACTAATTAACAAGCACCATGATCTTTTAGCACCCCCTGTACTCGCGCCTGGCCATTCAATATATTGAAACTGCTTAAAACAGTACACACACGCCGCACGAAGCACGAACTCAGCCCCCCCGGTGGTTAAACGATTGTTTGGGGGGCAGTTCATCAGTGCTTTTTCTTTGTAAGCCCTTCCTATACGGTTGGGCAAGTCCCTTCAGTCTATTTGGCCTACCCCTGGACTGTAACATACATACATACGCCGTGTAAATACCTACAAGAGCTGGTCCCCTGCAAATCTGAAGGATACGACAGGGGAGTAGAGGACCCGAGGTCAAGTACAACTAGATAATTGAAATGTACTGATTACAGTATTTTCGTGGCGTGTGTGGGGGTGACTGGCTGGCTACCGGTACTGATTACCGTATTTTCGTGGAGGTTTCGTTACGTGTGTGGGGGTGACTGGCCTCCGCCATGGTAGTTGTGTCCAGGTCAGATAGCCGCCCGTAATCTACCTTCGAACGACAGGCTCCCTTAATCCCACGCCCCACTAGGCAATATCGTTACTATGGATGACTGGCTGGTTACTGGGTGGCAAACTGGCTATAATGACCGGCACTAGACTTGAAGTTGGACTTGGTTACAGGGCTCCAGCCAGCACTTTCAGTGGCAGTCCAGGGTTTAGGGTTTGCTGCCCGTCACAAGCTGGAATTCAGGGTTGTCATGCACAAACACGCCGAACTGACCCTCTTGCATTAAGAACCTGCACACAAGGGGATGTATGTATGTATGTATGTATGTATGTATGTATGTATGTATGTATGTATGTATGTATGTATGTATGATTTTGACCATAGGCGAGTATGATATCACATGATATCATACACATTACATCATATGGTATTGTATTTGTTTGGTCACTTTAGCCTAATCAGACTGCCGGCATCATATGATGGCAAGATACCATATAATATCATTGTGCCGTTCCCTAATTTTAACCACTCCTTATTTCTCTAAAAGGTGTTCATGTATAGAATGCTTAACGTAGAACAAAACAACATTTGCTCAACGTAGAACAAAACAACATTTGCTTAACGTAGAACAAAACAACATTTGCTCAACGTAGAACAAAACAACATTTGCTTGACGTAGAACAAAACAACATTTGCTTGACGTAGAACAGAAAAACATTTGCTTACCGTAGAACAGAAAAACATTTGCTTAACGTAGAACACAACAACATTTGCTTGACGTAGAACAGAAAAACATTTGCTTACCGTAGAACAGAAAAACGTTTGCTTAACGTAGAACAAAAAAACATTTGCTTACCGTAGAACAGAAAAACATTTGCTTAATGTAGAACAGAGGTGTCACAAACAGAGGTGTCACAAAGAAGCAAAACAGAGGTGTCACAAACAGAGGTGTCACAAACATATTTTGCATCAACACGCCGAATTGACCCTCTTGCAATAAGAGCCCGTGAAAGGGCGGATCAGTGGAGAGGTTTTTGTCGACACACCTTTTGGCCTCCCCCCCCCCCCCCCCCCCCCCCCCACACACACCTACCCACCCCCACCACCAAACACGTACACACACAAACTTAGGCCTTTAACACACACACACACACACACACACACACCCTTAGACCCTCTTGCAATAAGAGCCTGTGAAAGGGTGGATCAGTAAAGTGCCTTGTTATTTGTCAAGGCCCCCCCCCCAACCCCAACCCCCAACCCCAACCCACCCCATACACACACCACACACACACACCACACCACACCACCACCACACACCTTTTGGCCTTGTTGACTTACTTCTCTTCTTAGACCACACCACACCACACCACACCACACAAAAATGTAGAAGCAGTCAACCCTATTCACTTACGGCTCTTCTTCGTCCACGTCACACCACACCACACCACAAACAAATGGAGAAGCATTGAACCCTATTCACTTATGGCTCTTCTTCCACCCCACCCCACCGCACCACACTGCACCACACTGCACCATAAACAAAGGGAGCAGCAGTCAACCCTATTCACTCACGGCTCTTCTTCCACCACACCACACCGCACCACGTCACACCACACCACAAACAAATGCAGAAGAAGGCAACCCTATTCCCTTACAGCTTTTCTTTGACCACATCACACCACACCACACCACACTACACCACACCACACCACAAACAAATGGAGAAGCAGTCTGCCCTATTCACTTACTGCTCTTCTTCGACCACGTCACACCACATCACACCACACCACACCACAAACAAATGGTGAAGCATTTAAACCTATTCACTTACGGCTCTTCTTCGACCACTTCACACCACACCACACCACACCGCACCACACTGCACCATAAACAAAAGGAGCAGCAGTCAACCCTATTCACTTACTTATTTTCTTCGACCACCTCACACCACACCACACCACAAACAAATGCAGAAGAAGGCAACCCTATTCCCTTACAGCTTTTCTTCGACCACACCACACCACACCACACCACACCGCACCACACCACACCACACCACACCACACAAAAATGGAGAAGCAGTCTGCCCTATTCACTTACTTTGCTTCTTCGACCACGTCCTCTGAGATCATGACTGCTGATACCTGTTGATGTCGATGTTGTTGTTGTTGTTGTTGTTGTTGTTGTTGTTGTTGATGTCGATTTTGTTGTTGTTGATGTTGTTGTTGTTGTTGATGTCGATGTTGTTGTTGCTTTTGTTGTTGTTTTTGTTTTTGTTGTTGTTGTTGTTGTCTGTTTTGTTCTGTTTTGTTCTGTTTAGTTCTGTTTTGTTCTGTTTTGTTCTGTTTCGTTCTGGTCTGTTTTGTTCAGGTTTGTTCAGGTTTGTTCAGTTTTTCTGTTTTGTGCTATTTAGCACGACTTGTTTTGTGCTATTATGCATGACTTTTTTCCTGCTTCATTTAGCACGAAAAGCGGAAAAAGTAAAGAATACGGTATATGTGCCAGCCTTACAAAACACGCTTACCTTGAACTAGCTGTTTACAGATGTTGAGTTTGATATTGTGTGTGTGTGTGTGTGTGTGGTGGTGTGTGCGGGAGGGAAGACAGTGTCGGTCGGTACACGTGAAAAGCACAAGAAAGCACTAGAAAGCACGAACACACTAACCTTGGACTTGCTGTTTCCCGATGTTGTGTTCGCTCCTGACAATACACTGATTTGGCAATGTGTGTGTTGTGTGTGTGTTGTGCGTTGTTTGGCCGTTGAGCGGGCACCAATGTGTTGTGAGGCTGTTGTGTGTGTGTGTGGTGGGTGGTAGTGTTGGTCAATACATGTGAAAATCACAAGAAAGCACAAGAAATCTCAAACACGCTTACCTTGAACTTGCTGTTTCCCGATGTTGTGTTTGCTCCTGACGTTACACTGATTTGGCAATGTGTGTGTTGCGAGACCACCAGCGTGGCCAGGTGTGTCTGAGAGTTCTGAATGTCGTGGTGTGCGTCGACAAACTTTGACAAGCAGGTACAGTTGGCGGTACATCTGCGCAGGTGGCGGTGTGGGTGGACAGGGTGTCAGCTACTGGTTTGGGTTGGATTGGTTTGATTTAGTTTTCATTTAATTTGTTACGAATCTAGTTGTCTGCGCAGGCACAGTTGGCATCGTGGGTGGACAGGCTGTCAGCTACTGGTTTGGGTTGCATTGGTTTGATTTAGTTTTCATTTAATTTGTTACGAATCTAGTTGTCTGCGCAGGCACAGTTGGCGTCGTGGGTGGACAGGCTGTCAGCTACTGGTTTGGGTTGCATTGGTTTGATTTAGTTTTCATTTAATTTGTTACGAATCTAGTTGTCTGCGCAGGCACAGTTGGCGTCGTGGGTGGACAGGCTGTCAGCTACTGGTTTCAGTTGGATTGGCCTGGTTTTGTTTTGTTTTGTTTTGTTTCATTTTGGATGGGTGTTGTGTTGGTATAGGTCGGTTACTGGTCTGGGTTGGATTGGTTTGGTTTGGTTGAGTTTCGACAAGCAGGTACAGTTGGCGGTACACCTGCGTAGGTGGCGGTGTGGGTGGACAGGCTGTCAGCTACTGGTTTCAGTCGGATTGGCTTGGTTTGGTTTTGCTTTGCTTTGTTTTATTTTGGGTGGGTGTTGTGTTGATTTCGGTCAGCTAGTGGTTTGGGTTGGATTGGTTTGATTGAGTTTTGATAAACGGTACAGTCGGCAGTACACCTGAGTAGGTGGCGGTGTGGGTGGAAAGGCTGTCAGCTACTGGTTTGGGTTGGATTGGTTTGGTTTATTGATATAAACCAAACCAATCCAACCCAAACCAGTAGCTGACAGCCTGTCCATTTCCATTTCAATCAGTTTGTTACAATTGGAGTTGTCTGCACAGGTACAGTTGGCGGTACAGCTGCGCAGGTGGCGGTGTGGGTGGACAGGCTGTCAACTTTTGGTTTGGTTCAGTCTGGCTTGATTGTATTTGATTGATTTAGTTTTGCTTAGTTTGGGCTGTTATTTTCTGTTTGTTTTGTTTGTTCTGTTTTGCATGGCTAGTTTTATAAAGTCACACCATCTTTGAGAATTCAGTGTAACCAGCTATTAATTGAAATCCAAAATTCAAATACGTATGAAGTTGAACTTGATGATGGCCATCCCCGTTTGCTGGCAACCAGCCTGAACGATAAACATATCAAATTCAAAATTAATTTGCAACTGCAACCAGCCTTTCCTTTAAACATATTGAATACAAAATTGTGATTTTAAATTCAAATTGTCATTTGAATTCAAATTGACAATTTAAATTCAAAATTAAGTCGCACTTGATGATGGCCGTTCCCATTTTATTGTAACCAGCCTTTCCTTTAAACATTTAAATTTCGAAATTAACATTCAATATTCAAAATGAAGTCGCACTTGATGATGGCCGTCCCCATTTTCTTTAACCAGCCTTTCATTTAAACATTTAAATTCAAAATTCACATTTAAATTCAAAATTCAGTCGCACTTGATGATGGCCGTCCCCATTTACTTTAACTAGCCTTTCATTTACACATTTAAATTCAAAATTCACATTTAAATTCAAAATTCAGTCGCACTTGATGATGGCCGTCCCCATTTACTTTAACCAGCCTTTCATTTAAACATTTAAATTCAAAATTCACATTTTAATTCAAAATTCAGTCGCACTTGATGATGGCCGTCCCCATTTGTGCATAGCTCTTCAGGAAGCCCACCATCACAGGGAGAGTCCCATTTGTCTCGTCTCGTTTTGTGTTGACAACAATCTTCAGCTCACTCCCTGCATCCACAAAGCATAGTGCGTTACAAACATATTAGATATGCATGCCGTTATATTCGTATAACAGTCATATACCAGCACAGGCAGCTTTCCATTAGTCGCGTCCCCTTGACACGACCACCACACACACACACACACACACACACGACCAGACACACACACTTACACACTATCGACAAACACACACACACTCACACACTATCGACACAACCACCACCGCACGCACACTATATCAACACACAGGCAGTGTTCCATTTGTCTCGTCCCTTTTTGTGTCGACCACAATCTTCAGCTCGCTCCCTGCACCCACAAATAATAATACGTCAAAACATATTATACAAGCATACACATTCCAACTCCCATCTGAATCGGACACCATATTGAACGTGCGGTCCAAAATCTGTCTCTCTGCCCCCCCCTGAGCATACATTAGTATACTATTCATATTAGAATACAGGTACTGTCCCATTTGCCTTGTCCCTTATTGTGTCGACCACAATCTTCAGCTCGCTTCCTGCACCCACAAATAATAATGCGTTAAAACATATTCATATATTATACAAGCATACATGATCATGTGATTCATATAAGAATACAGGGAGTGTCCCATTTGTCGCATCCCTTTTTGTGTCGACCACAATCTTCAGCTCGCTCCCTGCACCCACAAATAATAATATGTTAAATCATATTATACAAGCATACATGATCATATGATTCATATAAGAATACAGGTACTGTCCCATTTGTCTTGTCCCTTATTGTGTCGACCACAATCTTCAGCTCGCTCCCTGCACCCACAAATAATAATACGTCAAAACATATTATACAAGCATACACACTCCCAACTCCCATCTGAATCGGACACCATATTGAATGTGCGGTCCAAAATCTGTCTCTCTGCCCCCCCCTGAGCATACATTATTAAACTATTCATATAAGAATACAGGTACTGTCCCATTTGCCTTGTCCCTTATTGTGTCGACCACAATCTTCAGCTCGCTTCCTGCACCCACAGAGAATAGTGAGCTCAAAACATATTATATATATTCTTATATTAGTAAATTAACATATTATATATGCTTATATTAGTAAATTAACATATTATATATGCTTATATTAGTAAATTAACATATTATATATGCTTATATTAGTAAATTAACATATTATATATGCTTATATTAGTAAATTAACATATTATATATGCTTATATTAGTAAATTAACGTATTATATATGCTTATATTAATAAATTAACATATTATATATGCTTATATTAGTAAATTAACATATTATATATGCTTATATTAGTAAATCAACATATTATATATGCTTATATTAGTAAATTAACATATCATATATGCTTATATTAGTAAATTAACATATTATATATGCGTATATTATAATACATTATTGCTTATATTAGTAAATTAACATATTGCTTATATTAGTAAATTAACATATTATATATGCTTATATTAGTAAATTAACATATTATATATGCTTATATTAGTAAATTAACATATTATATACGCTTATATTAGTAAATTAACATATTATATATGCTTATATTAGTAAATTAACATATTATATATGCTTATATTAGTAAATTAACATATTCTATATGCTTATATTAGTATATTATTCAAATTAATGTACAGGCAGTGTACTGTCCCATTTGTCTCGTCTCGTTTTGTGTTGGCCACAAGCTTCAGCTCGCTCCATGCACTCAAAGAATATGGTGGGGTTAAAAATGTGATACATGCATGTATTATTATATTATTTAAATGAGAATACATGCAATGTTGCATTTGTCAGGTTTCGTTTTGTGTTGGCCACAAGCTTCAGCTCGCTCCATGCACTCAAAGAATATGGTGGGGTTAAAAATGACGATATAAGAATACAGGCAACACTATGCGGTTCCCCCCCCCACCCCCCCTCCACATACACACACACGACTACCACACACACACACACACACACACACACACACACGACCAGACACACACACTTACACACTATCGACAAACACACACACACACACTCACACACTATCGACAAACACACACACTCTCTCACACACTATCGACAAACACACAACCACCACCGCACGCACACTATATCAACAAACAGGTAGCATCCCATTTGTCTTGTCTCGTTTTGTGTCGACCATAATCTTCAGCTCGCTCCCTGCACACACAAATAATAGTGTGATAAAAAATATTACACACGCATGTACTATTATACTCTTCATATAAGAATAAAGGCAGAGTCCCATTTGTCTCTCGTCTCATTTTGTGTCGACCACAATCTTCAACTCACTCCCTGCACCCACAGAGAACAGTGAGTTCAAAACATATTATATATGCATATATGAGTACATTATTAAAATTAGTATGCGGGTAGTGAAGTGTATTTGTCTCGTCTCGTTTTGGGTTGACCACAATCTCCAGCTTGTTTTTTGTCTTGTTTTGTGTCTCGTTTTGTGTTTTGTTTTTAAAATGTATTTGTCTCGTCTCGTTTTGGGTTAACCACAATCTCCAGCTCGCTCCCTGCATCCCGCAAAGAATAAAAAGTTAAAAACATACCGTATCATATCTGCATATATTATTATATTTTCATATAATATACCACCAAGCGAAACTCAAACCAGTAGCCGCACCCAGTTCTTTTTTGATGTAGCCTTTCTTTGGCTTCCAGCTTGGTCCACATACTCCCACCCTCCGTGGCACACTTCACCACACGAACACACACACCACCACCAACCGACAATCAAACGAATAGCCTCGCCCGGTTCTTTTGCGATGTAGCCTTTCTTTGGCTTCCAGCTTGGTCCACATACTCCCACCCTCCGTGGCACACTTCACCACACACACACACACACCACCACCAACCGACAATCAAACGAATAGCCTCACCCGGTTCTTTTGCGATGTAGCCTTTCTTTGGCTTCCCAGCCTTCCCCCCATTAACATACTCCCACCCTTCGTGGCACACTTCACCAGACACAAACACACACACCACCACCAACCGACAATCAAACGAATAGCCTCACCCGGTTCTTTTGCGATGTAGCCTTTCTTTGGCTTCCCAGCCTTCCCCCCATTAACATACTCCCACCCTTCGTGGCACACTTCACCAGACACAAACACACACACCACCACCAACCGACAATCAAACGAATAGCCTCACCCGGTTCTTTTGCGATGTAGCCTTTCTTTGGCTTCCCAGCCTTCCCCTCATCCACATCCTCCCACCCTTCGTGGCACACTTCACCAGACACACACCATCACCACCAACCGACAACAAAACCAGTAGCCTCACCAGCAACGCTTGTGATGTAGCCTTTCTTTGGCTTCCCAGCCTTCCCCTCATCCACATACTCCCACCCTTCGTGGCAAACTTCACCAGACACACACACACACACCACCACCAACCGTCAACAAAACCAGTAGCCTCACCAGCAACGTTTGTGATGTAGCCTTTCTTTGGCTTCCCAGCCTTCCCCTCATCCACATACTCCCACCCTTCGTGGCAAACTTCACCAGACACACACACACACACCACCACCAACCGTCAACAAAACCAGTAGCCTCACCAGCAACGTTTGTGATGTAGCCTTTCTTTGGCTTCCAAACCATCCCCTCATCCACATACTCCCACCCTTCGTGGCTGACCACATATGACACCATCAGTTCCCCCCCCCCCCCCCCCCCCCCCCTCCCCCCCCCCCAACCCCCAACCTCCCCACACACACCCCCCAACCCCAACCCTTCCCCCACCCCATTGCGTCCTATCCCACCGCTCTTTCAACTCACCCCCCCCCCCACCCCCCCCCCCCCCCCCCCCACCACCACCACCACCAACCGACAATCAAACCAGTAGACCCACCAGCAAACGTTGTGATGTAGCCTTTCTTTGGCTTCCCAGCCTCCCCTCATCCACATACTCCCACCCTTCGTGGCTGACCACATGTGGCAGCATGAGGTCTTGGTGCAAACACAGCCCACCACTAGGCGCCTCGTTATCTGCATGAAAGGGGAGGGTGAATTCATGTGTACAGCCCATGTGACCAAAAACAGCCCACCACTTGGCGCCTCGTTATCTGCATGAAAGGGGAGGGTGAATTCATGTGTACAGCCCATGTGACCAAAAACAGCCCACCACTAGGCGCCTCGTTATCTGCATGAAAGGGGAGGGTGAATTCATGTGTACAGCCCATGTGACCAAAAACAGCCCACCACTAGGCGCCTCGTTATCTGCATAAAAGGGGAGGGTGAATTCATGTGTACAGCCCATGTGACCAGAAACAGCCCACCACTAGGCGCCTCGTTATCTGCATGAAAGGGGAGGGTGAATTCATGTGTACAGCCCATGTGACCAAAAACAGCCCACCACTAGGCGCGTCGTTACCTGAGACACATAAGAGGGTGAATTCATGTGTACAGCCCATGTGAACAAAAACAGCCCACCACTAGGCGCCTCGTTGTGTGCAAGGCATGAGAGGAAGAATTCGTTTGTACAGCCCATGTGACCAAACACAGCCCACCACTAGGCGCCTCGTTTTCTGCAAGGCATGAGAGGGTGAACTCATTCGTACAGCCCATGTGGCAGCATGAGCTCTTGGTATAAACACAGCCCACCACTAGGCGCCTCGTTACTTGCGACGCATGAGAGGGTGAATTCATGTGTACAGCCCATGTGACCATACACAGCCCACCACTAGGCGCCTGGTTACCTGCGGCGCATGAGAGGGTGAATTCATTTGTACAGCCCATGTGGCAGCATGAGCTCTTGGTATAAACACAGCCCACCACTAGACAACTCGTTATCTGCATGAAAGGGCAGGGTGATTTAATTTGTACAGCCCATGTGACCAAACACAGCCCACCACTAGGCGCCTGGTTACCTGCGGCGCATGAGAGGGTGAATTCATTTGTACAGCCCATGTGACAACACACCCACCACTAGGCGCCTGGTTTACCTGCGCGCAGAGAGGGCGAAATTCATTTGTACAGCCCATGTGACCCAAACACAGCCCACCACAGGCTCCTGGTTTACCCTCGGGCGCATATAGGGTGAATTCATTGTACATCCCATGTGGCAGCATGAGGCTTGGAATAAACACAGCCCACCACTAGACAACTCGTTATCTGCATGAAAGGGCAGGGTGATTTAATTTGTACAGCCCATGTGACCAAACACAGCCCACCACTAGGCGCCTGGTTACCTGCGGCGCATGAGAGGGTGAATTCATTTGTACAGCCCATGTGACCAAACACAGCCCACCACTAGGCGCCTGGTTACCTGCGGCGCATGAGAGGGTGAATTCATTTGTACAACATCCCCAGGTGACCAAACACGCCCACCACAGGCGCCTGGTTACCACCTGCGGCGCATGAGAGGTGAATTCATTTGTAAGCAGACCATGTGACCAACACAGCCCACCACTAGACGCCTGGTTACCTGCGGCGCATGAGAGGGTGAATTCATTTGTACAGCCCATGTGACCAAACACAGCCCACCACTAGGCGCCTGGTTACCTGCGGCGCATGAGAGGGTGAATTCATTTGTACAGCCCATGTGACCAAACACAGCCCACCACTTGGCGCCTGGTTACCTGCGGCGCATGAGAGGGCGAATTCATTTGTACAGCCCATGTGACCAAACACAGCCCACCACTAGGCGCCTGGTTACCTGCGGCGCATGAGAGGGTGAATTCATTTGTACAGCCCATGTGACCAAACACAGCCCACCACTAGGCGCCTGGTTACCTGCGGCGCATGAGAGGGTGAATTCATTTGTACAGCCATGTGACCAAACACAGCCCACCACTAGGCGCCTGGTTACCTGCGGCGCATGAGAGGGTGAATTCATTTGTACAGCCCATGTGACCAAACACAGCCCACCACTAGGCGCCTGGTTACCTGCGGCGCATGAGAGGGCGAATTTCCATTTTGTACAGCCCTGTGACCAAACCAGCCCACCCTAGGCGCCTGGTTTCCTGCGGCGCATGAGAGGTTAATCTTTGTACAGAAAGGGGAGTCCCATGTTCCCCACCCCTCCCCACCACGCCTAGGCGCCTGGTTAACCTCTGCGGCGGCATGAGAGGGTGAATTCCTTTGTACAGCCCATGTACCAAACAACACAGCCCACCACTAGGCGCCTGGTTTAACTGGCGGCGCTGAGAGGGTGAATTCTTGTACGCCCATGTGACCAAACACACCCATCGCCGCACTAGCGCCTGGTTACCTGCTGCGCATGAGAGGGTGAATTCATTTGTACAGCCCATGTGACCAAACACAGCCCACCACTAGGCGCCTGGTTACCTGCGGCGCATGAGAGGGTGAATTCATTTGTACAGCCCATTTGACCAAACAGCAGCCGCAGCACTAGGCCCGTTACCTGTCGGCGCATGAGAGGGTGAATTCATTTGTCACCCATGTGACCAAAACACAGCCCACCACTAGGCGCACCACACACACTACCCACCCCCCACACACCACACATACACACACACTACACCACACCCCTGGTCAGCACCACACACACACACACACACACATACGCACTTTTGTGCATGGGTGTGGCACACCACACACGCACACACACTCCATCCACATCCCAGCACACCAACACATACAACACACACATACGCACGCTTTTCTATCATGGTTTGGTCAAGCACATCACACACGCGTTCACCACACACCCACACATACGCACCTTTTATCATGGGTGGTGGCACACACACACACACACACACACCTCCATCACAACACACACGACACAATACCCCACACACCTACGCCTTTTATCATGGGTTGTTGCCCCCACCCACCTATCATGGGTGGAGGCTTACACACAGAAAAACACACTCCCCCCCCCAACTCACCCACACCTTGTACTCATGGGTGGGGCACACACAAACACCTCACCCCCACACACACACCCCGCCAAACCTTGTATCATGGGTGGGGGTCATCCATCACACATACAACCATACACATCTCCCCCCCCCCCCCCGCACCCCCCGCTCCCCCTCCCCGCCCCCCCCACCCCACCCCCCCCCCCCCCCACCCCCCCCCCCCACCCCACACACCACCTATCCCAAGCTCGCGCACCCACACTGCTTGTATGCATGATGGGGACATAACAACGCGACACACACACATACGCACCTTTTAATCATGGTGGTGGCACACCACACACGCACACACACCTCAACACACCTCCACACACACACACACACACACAACAAGCGCACTCTTTTATATCATGGTGTGGCACACAAAACACACCACACATCACTCCACAACACCTCCACACACACACACACCTCCACATCACACCACAATCACACACACACACACACATACGCACCTGTTTATCAGTGGTGGTACACACACATCACCACACACCTCACCTCCACACACACACACACACACACTCACAACCCCTTTTATCATGGGTTGTGGCACACACACACAACACGCCACACACACCTCCTATCACACACACACACATACACACCCACACATAGAACCACCTTTTATCAGGTGGTGGCACACCACAAACCACCGCGAACACACACACACAACACTACGTGCACCCTTTTATCATGGGTGGTGGCACACACCCACAACTCCAACATCACACACCCGGGTGACACCTCCCCACACACACCACACACACCACACAAACATACTCACCTTTTATTCATGGGTTTTTGCAAAGTCACACACACACACACACGCACCACATCCTCCCCACACACACACAACAACACACCTCCACTACCAACACCACACACACACCATATACGCATACCTTTTTCATGGTTGTGGCACACACACACCCACACACACCTCCACCACACACAGCACCTCCCCACACACCTCCACAAATCAGACACACCATAGCACACCTTTTATCATGGTGGTGGCACACCCACCTCCACACACCCACATACACAAACGCACCTTTACATGGGTGGTGGGCAGCACCACACACGCGCACACACACACCACAAACCTCCACCACCACACACATACGCACCTTTATCATGGGTGGTGGCACACACACCTCCACACACACACATACACATACACAAACCTTTTAGTGCATGGTGGTGGCAACACACCCACCGCCCACCACCCACACACAACACACACCTCCACACACCACACACACACCTCCCGCCACACACACACACAACGCCACCTTTTATCCAGATGGTTTGGCACACCAACCCACACGGCACACACCACGCTCCACGCACACACACACACCTCCCCACTCCACACACAGACCACACACCGACATCACACACCTTTTATTAGGGGTGGTGGCCACACACCACACACCTCCACACACAGCACACACCACACACACCCACCACACTACTCACCTTTTATCATGGGTGGTGGCACTGGCTCTGACAACATGTCCAATTCTTCACACACACACACACACACCTCCACACACACACACACACACACACACAGAAACGCACCTTGTATCATGGGTGGTGGCACTGGCTCTGACAACATGTCCAATTCTTCCTTACTGAATGGCCGCATCAAGACGTCGATAGCTGTCTGTTGGAACAGCCAAACCTACAAGGGACAGCAAGGATGGCAGGAGTGCATGAATACTGAATGGCCGCATCAAGACGTCGATAGCTGTCTGTTGGAACAGCCAAACTCCAAGGGACAAGCAAGATGGGCAGGATTGCATGATACTTATGGCCGCATCAAGAAGTCGATAGCTGTCTGTTGAACAGGCCAAAACCTACAAGGACTATCAAGGATGGCAGGAGTGCATGAATACTGAATGGCCGCATCAAGACGTCGATAGCTGTCTGTTGGAACAGCCAAAACTACAATGCACAGAAAGGATGCCACATGGGTATAAGAACTGGCGGTATTACTTACCGCAAGATCTGCCATACCCTCAATCAGCAGGTTATGCGTAAGGCCTCCTCCGCCCCCTCCCCACGACACCCACACCTCTCCCCTCCCCTCCCCGCGCCCCCCACGCACACACTCCCCCCCCCCCCCCCCCACCACCACCACCACCATCACCCGACCACCACACCACACAACACTCAACCCGACACACACAAAAAAACACGCCATCATCTACAATGCACATCAACTTCATTACTACTTCCGTGCGCTAGAGCTTGCCATGTCCTTATGACCACCATTGGTGGTGGGGTGGGGGGGGGTCTATACCCACCCCACCCCACCCACAACACCTACTTAAACCCACACCCAGAAGCACACCCACGGCTTTACTGACCATAACAATATCAGCCATGCCTTATGACTCAACATCGGGGGGGGGTGGGTGGTTGGGGGGGGGGGCTATAACCCATCCCGCACCCTACCTGCACTACCACACCCACAATCAGCCAGGCGCTTACGCCCTCCACATCGAGGGTGAGTGTAGCTTCGCACCCTCTACCACTCCCACCTACCTACAAACCCACACCCACAACACCATATCCCCCTCCCCCCACACACCAGACGACTCCAGACCACCACCACACCTCGCGACCACACCATAACCCCCTACCCCCCCCCGCCCCCCCCCTCTTCCCCCCCCTCCCACACACTCACACACCATACACTAACCCCACCTCACGCCACACAAATGCGCCCACCGCATTGCTTACCGGCTAAGATCTGCCATGACCTTATGACCAACATCGATACGGGTGAGGGTAGTCCTTCCCCCTACTACACGGCACCCACACCACCACTCCCCAAACACCAATATCCCCCCCACCCCAGTCACCACCACACCACGCCACCACACACATCACCCACCACACACAACCTACCCCCAACCACACAAAGGACTCACGCATTACGTAGACCGTCAGAATCAAACCACTACTTTATGCCAACATCAACGGGGTGAGTGGGCAGTCCCATCCCTCCCGACACACCACCATACACCCCACACACCACTCACAGACCCCCCAACCCACCCCACCCACCCACACAAAGACACAACACGGCATTATCCCTACCGGTCAGTGCAGTCGCCCCGCGCCGCATATCTCTTTCACTGGTGTAGCCACCACTCCACCGCCCACAACCACCCGCCCTACAACATCACCCACACACAAAGGCGCACAACTACGATTACTCCTCACACACACAAACAACGCAATAACAACAACCACACACAGAACTACCAACCACACCACACATACACACACACACACACACACACACACAAAAAAAACGAACACCCACACACAAAGGCACACACGACCTTACTAACCTCAAGATCTGCCATCACCTTATGACCAACATCAACGGGGTGAGCGTAGTCCTCCCCCCTACACACACATACACACACACAAACACCAATACCCCACCTCACCACCCCACACACACGCACACATACACATGAACACACACAAGTCATTACTTTACCGGCCTAGATCAGCCAATCACCTTTACCTACATCGCGGGGTGAGCATAGTCCTCCCGCCTACACACAACCCAACACATACACAACAACACACAAACAGCATACCCCCCCCCCCCCCCCCCCCCCCCCCACACACACACACACACATGAACACACACAGCATTACTTACCGCTAGATCAGCCATCACCTTATGGCCAACATCAACGGGGTGAGCATAGTCCTCCCCCAAAGCTTCTTCAAAAGTTACCTGGCGTTTCTGTGCGCAGTTGGGCAAGCGGGACATGCTATTTTCGCAGATATACGTCCGGTACACGCGTAGTCCGCTATCAGGGATGTGATATTGGATATATTAGTTATATTGGTTATATTGGTTACATTGGGTTCATTCATTGCAGTACATGCAGTTTCACAGAGGTACTGTCGGTACATCGTAGTACTACAGGGGATGTGGAGATTCATGAGATTGGGTTAATTCATTGCGGTATATGCTGTTTCAAAGAAGTACTGCCGGTCAATTGGATTACAACAGGGGATGTAGAGATTTATTGTATTGGGTTAATTCATTGCGGTACAAGCTGTTCTGCATAGTACATCCGGTACATCGCAGTACTTCAGGGGATGTGGAGATTCATGAATTTGATATCTTGCAGTACATTTCTATTCGTGCGAGTAAGCTGGCCTTACAATCGTAGTAGCTACATGGTAATGTGGATTTGGTTATATGGGTCATTCATTTACAGTAACATCCTTTAGTTATAAGTAACTGTCCGGTAAAATCGTGGTACCACAACATGGAAATGAGAATTGGGTTTTATTGGTTGTATTGGGTTAATTCAAATAATTCGATTACCCCGCCCACGCCCCACCCCACCCCCAACACACCCCCCCCCCACACACACACACTGCTCACACCACTCACAATGAGTCAATGCCTCCATACCGAGCATCCCTTCCCGTTTCCACCCCAGCCCCCACCCACCCCCCCACACCCCACAACACAAACCCGCTCACGAGTCAATGCTCCATACAGTCCTTCCACGTTCCCCACCCCCCCCCCACCCCCGTCCCCAAACATACACACACCCACCACACACACCCATGAGTCAATGCTCCATACAGCCCTTCCATTTCCTACCCCCCCACCCCCACCCACACCGCACCCACAACCACAGCTCCCACACCCACACCCCACCACACACTCTCTCACACACACTCCATGAGTCAGTCTCCATACAGCCCTTCGCAGTTACTAACCCCCCCACCCCCACTACACACAGCCCTCATAGACCCCCCACCAGCACCACACACACAAACTCTCTCCCACATCAACTCACATGAGTCAGTGCTCCATACATGCCGCGTTCCCTGTTCCTACCCCCACCACCCCACCCACACACCCCCCCCCCACCAGCACCAACACACAAACTCTCTCACACCACTCAGCATGAGTCAGTGCTCCAACAGCCGCTTCCAGTTTCCTACCCTGACCAACCCCCCCCCCACGCACGCTCCCTACCCCCCCACCCCCACCACACACACCCCCCACCAATCACCACACACACACTCTCTCACCAACACTCACATGAGTCAGGTTGCTCCATACAGCCTCTTCCAGTTCCTACCACCAACCAGCCCCCCCAACCCCACCACACACCACCCCCCCCACCATGCACCACACCCAAACTCATCTCACACCACTCATCATGAGTTCAGTGCTCCCAGACGCCCTTCCATGGCCTAGCCCCTCCACCCACCACACACACCCTCCACCAGCACCACACCAAACTTCTCTCACACCACTCACATGAGGTCGTGCTCATACATGGGCCCTTCCAGTTCCTAACCCCCCGCACCCCATCCTCAGCACACACACCCCACGCAAGCACCCACACAAACTCTCCCTCACACCACACTCACATGAGTCAAGTGCATCCAACAGCCCTTCCAGTTCCTACCCCCCCCCCCCCCCCCCCACCCCCCCCCCCCCCCCCCCCCCACCAGCACAACACCAACTCCTCTCACACAGCACCACATGAGTCAGTGCTCCATACAGCCCTTCTTCAGTGCTCTACCCACCCCCCCACCGCCCATCCACACAACCCCGTCCCCACCAGGCACCACAATGCACCAACAAACTCTCTCTCACACACACTTCACATGAGTCAGTGCTCCATAAGCCCTTCTCAGTTCCACACCCCCCCCCACACCACAAACTCCCCCCCCCCACCAGCAACCACACACAACCTCTCTCACACACACTCAACATTAGTCATGCTCCATACAGCCCTCCCGTTCGTCTACCCTCCCACGCCCCCCACAGACACAACCCCCCTCCCACCATGCACCACACCAAACTCTCTCACACACACTCACATGAGTCAGTGCTCCATACAGCCCTTCCAGTTCCTACCCCCCCCCCCCACCCCCACCACACACACCCCCCACCAGCACCACACACAAACTCTCTCACACACACTCACATGAGTCAGTGCTCCATACAGCCCTTCCAGTTCCTACCCCCCCACCCCCCCCCCCCCCCACCACACACCCCCCCCACCAGCACCACACACAAACTCTCTCACACACACTCACATGAGTCGTGCTCGCATACAGTCCCTTCCAGTTCATACCCCCCCATCCCCACCCACACAACAACCACCCCCCCCCCCACCAGGCACCACACACAAACTCTCTCACACACACTCACATGAGTCAGTGCTCCATACAGCCCTTCCATTCCTACCCCCACCCTCTCGACCCCCCCACCCCGACCCCGCACACACACAAACCCCCGCCTCACTGCAGAACCACACGCAATCTCTCTCACACACACTCACATGAGTCAGTGCTCCATAGCAGCCCGCCAGTTTTCCTACCGCCCCACCCCCACCACACAACACACCGCCACCAGCACCACATCACAAACTCTCTCACACAAACAGTCACATGAGTCAGTGACCCATACAGCCCTTCCAGTTCCTACCCCCCCACCCCCCACCACACACGACACCCAAGCCCCCCACGCAGCACCACACACAATACTCTCTCACTCACACTTCACATGAGAGTGCTCCATACCAGCCCGTCCAGTTCCTACCCCCCTCCCCACCCCACAGCACCCCCCACCAACCGCACTACCACAACTCTCTCACACAAGCACATTAGTCAGATGCCCATACAGCCCTTCCATTTCCTACCACTACCATGTTCCCTACCCCCCCCCCACCCCCCACCCCCGTACCACACACACCCCACCACCCCCACCACACACACACTCTCTCACACACACTCACATGAGTCAGGCTCCTACAGCCCTTCCCAGTTCCTACCCCCCCAGCCCCCCACCCCCACACACACCCGCCCGAACCCCCACCAACCAACCCCTACCACACACAAACTCTCTCACACACACTCACATGAGTCAGTGCTCCATACAGCCCTTCCAGTTCCTACCCCCCCACCCCCCCACCCCCACCACCCCCCCCAACCACCCCCACCACCCCACCACAACCCACCACACCAACACTCTCTCACACACACTCACATGAGTCAGTGCTCCATACAGCCCTTCCAGTTCCTACCCCCCCACCCCCCACCCCCACCACACACCCCCACCACCCCCACCACACACACACTCTCTCACACACACTCACATGAGTCAGTGCTCCATACAGCCCTTCCATTTCCTATCCCCCACCCCCCCACACCACCACCACAACCCCCCCCACCCCCCCCACCCCCCCCACGACACACACACCCTCTCAACACACTCACATAAGTCAGTGCTCCATACAGCCCTTCCATTCCACCCCCCCCACCTCCCCCACCCCCCCCTCACCCCCACCACACAACCCCCACCACCCCCACCACACACACACTCTCTCCCACACCCACATTAAATTCAGTCTCCATACAAACAGCCCTTTCCAGTTTTCTACAGCCCCCCACCCCCCACCCCCACCACACACAACTCCCGCACCCCATCCCCCCTACCAACACAACACTCTCTCACACCACCACTCACATGAGTCCTTGCTCCATAAAGCCCTTCCAGTTCCCCTACCCCCCCCCCCCCCACCCCCCACCACCAACACCCTACCACCCCACCACACACAGCACTCTCTCCCACACCTCACCTGAAGTCAGTGCTCCATACAGCCCTTCCAGTTTCCTACCCCCCCCACCCCCCACCCCCCCACCACACCCCCACTCACCCACCCCACCACCCCCACCACACACACACTCTCTCACGACGACCTTACATGAGTCAGTGCTCCATACAGTCCCTTCCACCAGGTCCTCCCCCCCACCCCCCTCCCACCCCCACCACACACCCCCCCCCAACCCCCCCACCCCTACCACACACACACTCTCTCACACACACTTCACATAGTCAGTGCTCCATAACAGCCCGTCCAGAGACCATGGAAAACTCACATGCTTTTAGTGGCTCCATATTCTCTTCCAGTCCTCCCCCCCCCCCAACACCCCGACCCCCCCCACACACACCCACACTCACATGATTCCAGTGCGCCATACATTCGTTACAGTCCCACAAACACACACCCACACCCACAAACCCACACTGACTGATTAGTTCGCATACAGGTCCTTCCAGGGACCAGTGGAATAGGCTTGTATATGATCGCCCCACCCGCCCCCCACACCCACACACCCACCCCACACTTACATGATTCAGTGACCATACAGTCCTTACAAAGCCCCCCCCCCACCCCACCCACACACACCCACACACCACACTCCCACACTCCCATATTCAGTGCACCATACAATCCTTACAGCCCCCCCCCCACACACACAACAAAACACCCACACACCCACACAACACCACCCACAACCCCCCACACCCCCCCACCACACCCACACCCACAAACCACAAACCAAAACCAGCCCCCACCCCCCCCACACACTCACATGATTCAGTGCGCCATACAGTCCTTCCAGGGACCAGTTGAAAGGCTTGTATAGTATGCGCGCCCACCCACCCACACCACACCCCACCACCCCCACTCACTTGATTCAGTGCATCCATACATTCCTTACAGCCCCCCCCCCACCGCCCACACAACACACACACCCCACACACCCACCCACAACCACCCCACCCCCACACACACCCACACCCACAACACCCACCCACAAACCACCCCCCACACCACACTACAGTGATTCAGTGCGCCATACAGTCCTCCTCCAGGACCAGTGGAAGGCGAGTAGATGGTGAGCGCCCACCCACCCACACCCAACACCGACACCCCCCCCCACCCACACTCACAAGTGTTCGTGCGCCATAACCATTCCTTTTTCCAGGACCAAGTGGAAGGCATTAGAATGGTGCGCACCCACACCCACACACCACACACCCCACCCACTAACCCCCCCACCCACCCACACACACTCCACATATTCAGTGCGCCATACAGTCCTCCTTTGCGGAACCAGTGGAAAGGCGATATATGGGGGCTCCCCACCCACCCACACACCACACACACCACCCCCCGCACAATCCCACCTCCCACACTCACATGATTCAGTGCGCCATACAGTCCTTCCAGGGACCAGTGGAAAGGCGAGTAGATGGTGCGCCCCACACCCACACCCACACACCCACACCCACATTCCCACACTCACATGATTCAGTGCGCCATACAGTCCTTCCAGGGACCAGTGGAAAGGCGAGTATATGATACCACACACCACCCCCCCCACACACGCACACCCACACTCACATGAATCAGTGCGCCATACAGTCCTCCCAGGGACCAGTGTAAAGGCGAGTATATGATGCCCCACACCCACCCACACCCACACACTCCCACACCCACACTCACATGATTCAGTGCGCCATACAGTCCTCCCGGGACCATGGCAAGGCTTTTATTGATGCCGCCACACCCACCGCACACCCACACACTCCCACACCGGCACACGACACATGAAATGTCATTGCGCCATATGAGACGCACAGACATGTCCTTGGGGGTGTTTCCAGGTACCAGTGAACTGACTGATCCCAGAGGCGGACTCAAGGCAGGGGAGGGGGGCGGGCGGTAAGGGGGGGGGGGGCTACCGAAAGGGGGAAAACGGGAGAAGCTCCAGGTCGCCGGACTCATGGTGAGTCTCCGGGGGGGGCGGGCGGGGGGGGTGGGTGATGTGGTAGCTTGGGAGTGGGGCCCGTCTAGGCGTGGGGTTCGAGGGCTGAGGTGGGGCTCGGGCCTGGCGCCTTGCGGATGGGTAGCGTTCGGGGCCCGCGCGTGTGGCAGGGATGGGGTGGTGTGGCTCGACCTAAGGTTGGTTGGGGGAGTGTGAGGACTGCAGACCTAGATGGGTTGTCGAGTGTGGCGCGTTACCACCTGCCTACACCTGAACGCTGTATGGCGCCACACCGAAATCATGTGAGTGTGTGTTTCCGCGGGAGTCAGTCGGGGTGTGGGGTGGTCGCGAGGGGCATCATATCACCACGCCTGTCACTGCGCTCCCTGGGAGGACTGGGTATGCACCGCTCACTGAATCACTCCAATGAGTGTGGGTTTCTCGGCGCACGACTCGACTGTGGCGTGTCACGCGGTGCGGACTGTGCATGCAACTACATCACCCACACTCGCACATTACCTGGTCCACCTGCGCAGGACCTACGTCCACCCCAGTGCGCCCAGCCCACTACCGAACACCATCGTAGCTGTCCCCTGACCCTGGGAGTGTCTCAGTGGCTGTGGGGTGGGCTTGTGGTCATCACCGCACCCCCACAGACGCGCCCCTGCCTCCCATCTCCCCCACCCACTGGCTCACCTGGGAGACTGTATGGCGCACTGAATAATGTGGGGGGGACATGTGGGTGGTGGTGTCGCCTAGGCCACGTCAGCATGGGATGTCGCGTGGGTCGCACGCACTCATACAGCAGGTCCTAGCCATGCTGCGCGCTCCCCACCTCACGTGAAGGACTGCGTATGCCCGACGCACCTGAACCACTCACTGATGAGTGTGCCGGAATACAAAAAGTGGGTGATGCGCAGGGTGTCCGGGCTGGTGCGGAGTGCCTCGGCGCCGACCCACATGCGAGTGTGGGAGCACGCAAAACCCCATCCCTACCCACAAGACATCTCCACACTCACCCACCCCTTCGGCCTCCTCGAGCAGGACATCATGCATTATTCGTTGCGCCATACAGTCCTTCCAGGACCAAGTGAAAAGTGTCCATCTGGGACCTCTCCTGTAACGCGTTCCTTGGCCGATCCCTGCCATAGGGGAAAGGACATGTGTGTGGTAGGATAGATGTGTGTGGTGGGACAGATGTGTGTGGTGGGACAGGTGTTGTGGTGTGGACAGATTGTTGTGTGGGGACAGATTGGTGGGGGAACAGTATGTTGTGTGGTGGGGCAGATGTGTGTGGTGGGCCTATTGGTGTGGTGGGACAGGTTTGTGTGAAGTGAGGTACAGATGTTTGTGGTGACCAGATGTGTTGGTGGACAGAATGTGGTGGTTGGGACAGATGTGTGTGGTGGGACAGATGTGTGTGGTGGGACAGATGTGTGTGGTGGGACAGATGTGTGTGGTGGGACAGATGTGTGTGTTGGACAGATGTGTGTGGTGGACAGATGTGTGTGGTGGGACAGATGTGTGTGGGGGGACAGATGTGGTGTGGTGGGACAGATGTGTGTGTGGGACAGATGTGTGTGTGGTGGGACAGATGTGTGTGGTGGGACAGATGTGTGTGGTGGGACAGGTGTGTGTGGTGGGACAGATGTGTGTGGTGGGACAGATGTGTGTGTGGTGGGACAGATGTGTGTGGTGGGACAGATGTGTGTGGTGGGACAGATGTGTGTGGTGGGTCATGTGTGTGTGTGGTGGGACAGATGTGTGTGGTGGGTCATGTGTGTGTGTGGTGGACAGATGTTGGTGGTGGACAGTGTGGTGGTCTGACCAGGTGTGTGTGTGGGACAGATGTGTGTGGTGGGACAGATGTGTGTGGTGGGACAGATGTGTGTGGTGGGACAGGTGTGTGTGGTGGGACAGATGTGTGTGTGTGGACAGATGTGTGTGGTGGACAGCATGTGTGTGTGTGATCAGATTTTTTTGGTGTACGTTGTGGTGTTTGTGGTACAGAATGTGTGTGGTGGGACAGATGTTTGTTGAGACCGATGTGTGTGTGTTGGGACAGATGTGGTGGTTGGACATATGTGTGTGGTGAGGACAGATGTTGTGGTGGGACGATTTTGTTGGTGGGTCTGAATGTGTGTGGTGGGACAGATGTGTGTGGTGGCTCATTTGTGTGTGTGGTGGGACAGATGTGTGTGGTGGGTCATGTGTGTGTGTGGTGGGTCATGTGTGTGTGTGGTGGGACAGATGTGTGTGGTGGGTCATGTGTTGTTGGACAGATGTTTGTGTGGGCAATGTGTGTGGTGGGACCGATGTGTGAGGTGAGACGCTGTGTTGTGTCATGTGTGTGTTGGTGGAACAGATTCTGTGTGGGACAGATGTGTTGTGGTGGACAGATTGTGGGTAGACAGATGTGTGTGTGGTGGGACAAGTTTGTTGTGTGGGGACAGATGGGTGTGGTGGTCCAGAATGTTTGTTGTGGGTCATGAATGTGGTGGTGGACGATGTGTGTGGTGGCTCATTTGTGTGTGTGTTGGGACAGATGTGTGTGGTGGGTCATGTGTGTGTGTGGTGGGTCATGTGTGTGTGTGGTGGGACAGATGTGTGTGGTGGGTCATGTGTGTGTGTGGGGGGACAGATGTGTGTGGTGGGTCATGTGTGTGAGTGGTGGGACAGATGTGTGTGGTGGGACAGATGTGTGTGGTGGGACAGATGTGTGTGGTGGGACAGGTGTGTGTGGTGGGACAGATGTGTGTGGTGGGACAGATGTGTGTGGTGGGACAGATGTGTGTGGTGGGACGATTGTGTGGAGGACAGGTGGTGTGTGGTGGACAGATTTGTGTGGTGGGTG
>JACBWV010000003.1:0-61317 GCA_013435795.1 Chlamydomonas sp. ICE-L
ATACAGGATGGACAAGCTGCTTCCCTTTACCCCCCTTTAGCTCCCACACTACTTTCCCACACAACCCCATCACACCCATCACCACCCCACCCCCCCCCCTGTACCACCCCACCCCCCACCCCCATACCCCACCCAACCCCCCACCCACCCTCACACTATATACAGGATTGCTACAAGCTGCCTTCCCTTACCTCCCTTTTAGCCTCCCACAACCCCCACACCACCACTGCCACACACCCCACCAACACCCACATACCCCCACCCACCCCACCATCAACCTAATACACGGATGCTACAAAGCTGGCCCTTCCCTTACTCCCTGAGAATCCCCCCCCCCCCCCGACCACAACCCCACACCCCCACACCCACCCCCCACCCTGTACCCCCCCACCTCCCCCCTGTACCCCCCCCCCCCACACCACACCAAACTCCGAGACCACACTCCCCCCCACCCGGAAACCCCCCCCCTCCCCCCCCCCCCCACAACTCCGACCCCGCTCCCCCCCACCGTACCCCCCCCCCCGACTCCCTAACCCCCATCTCCACCCCACCCTGTCCCCCCCCCTCCCCCCACCCCCCCAACTCTCCTAAGCCCGCTCCCCCCCCACCCATGTCCCCCACCCATCACCCACCGCCCCCAATCCGACCCCATCCCCCCCTGTACCCCCCCACCCTCCCCCCCCACCTAACTCCAGCCCCATCCCCCCCACCCTGTACCCCACCACCCTCCCCCCCCCACCCACACTACCGACCCCCATCCAACCCCACCCTTTACCCCCAACCACCCCCCGCACCCACTCCACCCCCATCCCCCCCCTGTACCCCCCCACCTCCCCCCACCCCCACTCCGAGCCCATCCCCCCCCACGCCTTACCCCCCACCCTCCCCACCCTCCCCGCCACCCCCCACTCCGAGCCCCCTCCCCCTCCCGTTACCCCACCCTCCCTCCCCACCGCCCACCTCCTCCCCCCATCCACCCCACCCTGTCCCCCCACCCTCCCCCCACCCACCAACTCCGACCACCCCCATCCCCCAACCTGTACCGTACCCCACCCCCCCCTCCCCCCCCACCCCCCCACTCCGAGCCGCCCCCTCCCCCCACCCTTGTACCCCCCCCCGGGCCCCCCCCCCCCCGCCCCACCCCCCCCCCCCCCCCCCACAACTCCAACACCCATCACCAACCACCACCTGTAACCCCCCCCCCCCTCCCCCCCCCAGCCCCAACTCCAACCCCCTCATCCCCCCCCCCTGTACCCCACCACCCCACTCCGAGCCCCATCCCCACCCCCCCCTGTACCCCCCCCCCTCCCGCCCACCCCAACTACTCCGTCCGAGCCCATCCCCCCAACCGGTACCCCCCACCCTCCCCCCCCCCCCAACTCCGAGCCCCATCCCCCCACCCTGTAACCCCCCACCCTCCCCCACCCCCCACCCCCCCCCACCCTCCCCCCACCCCAAACGTCCGACCCCCCCCATCCCCCGCCAGCCCTGTAACCCCCACCCTCCCCCCACCCACCCCCAACTCCGACCCCCATCCCCCCCCACCCTATACCCCCCCCTCCCCCACACCCAACCCGACCCCCATCCCCCCCACCCTTAACCACCCCCCCACCCTCCCCCCCACCCCCCCCAACTCGACCTACCCATACCCCAACCCTTAAACCCCCCACGCCTCACGCCCCCCCTACCCCCCCCCAACTCGCGACCCCCCATCCCCCCCACCCTGTACCCGCCAACCCTCCCCCCCCACCCCAACTCCGACCCCATCCCCCCACCCTCCCTCCCCCACCCTCCCCCCCACCCCAACTCCGTCCCCATCCGCCCCCACCCTTGTTACCCCCCCCCCTAACCCCCCACCCCCCCCAAACTACCGATCCACTCCCCCCACCCTATTATAATAAACCCCACCCTCCCCCCCCCCCCAACTCCTACCCCCATCCCACCCACCCTTTACCCCCCACCTCCCCCCAACCCCAAACTCCGACCCCCATCACCCCCACCCTGTAACCCCCCACCTCCCCCACCCCGACACTCCCCCCCCCCCACCCCACTCGCCCCCTCCCCCCCACCCCTGTACCCCCCACCCTCCCCCCCCACCAAACTCCGAAGCCCATCCCCCCCGCCCTCCCCCCACCCCCCCAACTCCCTATCCCCCATCCCCCCCACCCTGTACCCACCCACCCTCCCCCCCACCCAACTCCTACCCCCATCCCCCCCCCACCACAACCACCACCCACCACCACCCTGTTACCCCCCCAAAACAACCAACCTCCCCCCCGCCATCCCCCCCCCCCACCACCTACATCCCCACCCCCATCCCCCCCCCACCACCACCTCCTCCGCCCTATCACCACCCCCCACCATCCCCCCTCACACCACCTCCCCCCCCCATCCCCCCCCACCCCCACCACCCCTCCCCCCCCCACCCCCCACACACCACTCCCCCCCCATGGCCCCCCCCCAAACTACACCTCCCCCCCCCCCCCATCCCCCCCCCCCCCCCACCTCCCCCCCCCTCCACACCGCCCCACACCACTTACAGTTCAGCGTTTCTCATAAGAATGAAAGCGCTCCCTCAGGTCGCCCTTTATCTCATCCTCCAGCGGCAGGATAACTGAGTGGGTTGTTGTTATGCAGTGTGGGTGGGGTTGTGGGGTTGGGTTATTTATTGTGTGTTTTTTTTATTGGTGGAGGTGTGGGGTGGGGGGGGGTGGTATGCCATGTGTGTGGGGGGTTTTTCGGGGAAACACATCGTGGGGGGGAACACATAAGGTGAAGATATGGAAGTTCTCACTCAGGTTGCCCTTATCTGCATCCTCTGGCAGGATGACCTGTTGAGGCAGGGGGGAGGGCAGGAATTTTCTTTTCGGGTCTTCTCGGCAGCTCCCCAAGCCAGCCACTGTGCTACAACCAAATGTCTCGGCAGCTCCCCAAGCCAGCCACTGTGCTACAACCAAATGTCTCGGCAGCTCCCCAAGCCAGCCACTGTGCTACAACCAAATGTCTCGGCAGCTCCCCAAGCCAGCCACTGTGCTACAACCAAATGTCTCGGCACTTCTGGACAGCTGATTGAGTTCGCTTCATGGTACACTGGGTCGCGTTACGTTTAGCTGAAAAGCAAGTCAGGGGAGCTGCCTAGAAGCAGCTGCTTGTAGCGAAAATTGAAAGCTGTGGGGGAGGGGGAGGGGAGTAGTCCGACATGTCAGGCCGATTCGCGACTGCAAAATGTGGGCATTCAAGGGAGGAAATAGAAACAGATTTATGCAGGTGACTGCTTGTCAAATATAAGTCATCCTCCAGCGGGAGGATGACCTGTGGAGGGAGGGGGGAGGGGGGAGGGGGGGAGGGGACAGGGAAGGGGGGAGGGGGGGAGGGGGAAGGGGGAAGGGGGGAGGGGGGGAGGGGGGGAGGGGGGAGGGGGGAGGGGGGAGGGGGGATGGGAAGGGGGGAGGGGGGAGGTCCGACTTGTCAGGCTAATACGCATGCTAATCACTCAGGCATTGTCTCAACCAGCTCAACCAACATTCAACCACCTCAACCACCTCAACCACCTTGTCAGCCATTACAATCATGCGCACATGCTCAATGCTGATCACTAAGGCGTTGTCGCAACCACCTCAACCAACATTCAACCACCTTAACCACCTCGACCACCTTGTCAGCCATCACAATCATGCGCACATGCTCCATGCTGACAACTAAGGCGTTGTCTCAACCACCTCAACAAAAATTCAACCACCTCAAACCAACATTCAACCACCTCAACCAACATTCAACCACCTCAACCACCTCAACCCACACCCCAACAACCTTAACCACCTCGACCACCTTGTCAGCCATGACAATCATGCACACATGCTCCATGCTGATGACTAAGGCGTTGTCTCGCACAAGCAGGCGGCATTCAACCACCTCAACCACCTCATTCACCTTGTCAGCCATCACAATTATGCGCACATGCTAATCACTACAGTGTTGTCCCACACTAGCATCAAGTCCCCACCCTTTGAGGCAAAAATCCTCCTTGAAAACCTGTTGAAACAGAAGAAAAAAGTTCCCACCCACATCCACCGGTCAACCCACACCCCAACCACCTCAACCACCTCAACCACCTTGTCAGCCATCACAATCATGCGCACATGCTCCATGCTGATGACTAAGGCGTTGTTGCAACCACCTCAACCAACATTCAACCGACATTCAACCACCTCAGTCACCTTGTCAGCCATCACAATCATGCTCACATGCTCCATGCTGATGACTAAGGCGTTGTCTCAATCACTTCAACCGACATTCAACCACCTCAACCAACATTCAACCTCCTCAACCACCTCAGTCACCTTGTCAGCCATGATAATCATGCGCACATGCTCCATGCTGATGACTAAGGCGTTGTCACGCACTAGCAGGCGGCCGATAGTGTCGTAGTTGACGAGGTGTGTGTCCATGAGGCGCATATCTCGACTGGGGATGTCTAGGCCAAAGGCCTGGAGGGAGGGAAGAGTGTGCTTTTGTGTGTGCTTGTTTGCTTGTTTGTTTGTTGGAGTTTGTATTTGTGTGTGTGTGTGTGTGTGTGTGTGTGTGTGTGTGTGTGTCCATGGGGCACATATCTCAACTGGGGATGTTCAGGCCAAAAGCATTGAGGGAAGGAGGAGTGTGCTTTTGTGTGTGTTTGTGTTTTTGTTTGACTTTGTATTTCTGTGCGTTCGTTTTGTGTGTGTGTGTGTGTGTGTGTGTGTGTGTGTGTGTGTGTGTGTGTGTGTGTGTGCATGTGTGTGTGTGTGTGTGCGTGTGTGTGTGTGTGTGTGTGGTGTGTGTGTGTGTGTGTGCGTGCATGTTTGTGTGTGTGTGTGCCAAAAGCTTGGAGGGAGGGAGGAGTGTGCTGTTGTGTGTATTTGGTGGTTTGTTTGTTGGACCATCCAATAATATCCCAAGCCAACACAATACGACACAACACAACACAACACAACACAACACAACACAACACAACACAACACAGCTTAACACAATACAAGTATACAACACAACACAACACAACACAACACAACACAAGCCCAATGCAAAACAACACAACACAACAAAACACAAGCCCAATGCAAAACAACACACACAACACAACACAACACAACACAACACAACACAACACAACACAACACAGCTTAACACAATACAAGTATACAACACAACACAACACAACACAACACAACACAACACAACACAACACAACACAACACAACACAACACAGCTTAACACAATACAAGTATACAACAAAACACAACACAACACAACACAACACAACACAACACAACACAACACAACACAACACGAGCCCAATGCAAAACAACACAACACAACAAAACACAAGCCCAATGCAAAACAACACACACAACACAACACAACACAACACAACACAACACAACACAACACAAGCCCAATGCAAAACAACACAACACAACAAAACACAAGCCCAATGCAAAACAACACACACAACACAACACAACACAACACAACACAAGCCCAATGCAAAACATCACAACACAACACAACACAAGCCCAATGCAAAACAACACACACAACACAACACAACACAAGCCCAATGCAACACAACACAACACAACACAACACAACACAACACAACACAACTCAACTCAACACAACACAACACAACACAACACAACACAACACAACACAACACAACACAACACAACACAAGCCCAACACAACACAACACAACACAACACAACACAACACAACACAACGCAACAAAAGCCCAAAGCAAAAACAAAAACAAAAACACTTACCTTGAGGACCTGGCGCTTGTCCATCGTCAGCCATCGCTTTTCACCAGAGCTGTGAAGAATCAGCCACCGCCCACCACTCACCACACCACCAACGAGGCACCATCCCACCCGCTCAACACAACACAACACAACACAACACAACACAACACAATGCAACACAACACAACACAACACAACACAAAACAACACAACACAACACAACACAAGCCCAACACAACACAACACAACACAAGCCCAACACAACACAACACAACACAAGCCCAACACAACACAACACAACACAACACAAGCCCGATGCAAAAACAAAACAAGAAACAGTGCTGCTAACCTTGATGACCTGGCGCTTGCCCTTAGTCAGCCATCGCTTTTCATCCCAACACAACACAATATAGTCCAAGCCAACCCATCCCAATCCAATCCCAATCGGCAAAAACAACCCAACACAAGACAGCACAAGAAAAGCCAATCCCAATCGTTAAAAACAAAAACAGTGCTGCTTACCTTGATGATCTGGCACTTGACCATACAGTCAGGCATCGCTTTTCATCCCATCCCAACACAGGATAACCCAAGCCAACCCATCCAGATCCAATCCCAATCGGCAAAAAAAAACCAACCCAACATAACACAACACAACACAACACAATCCAATCTAATCCCAATCGGCAAAAACAACCCAACCCAACACAATCCAATCCCAATCGGCAAAAACAACCCAACACAACACAACTCAATCCAATGCCAATTTGCAAAAACAACCCAACACAACACAACACAATCCAATCCTAATTGGCAAAAACAACCCAACCCAACCCAACACAACACAATCCAATCTAATCCCAATCGGCAAAAAAACCCAACCCAACCCAACACAACACAATCCAATCTAATCCCAATCGGCAAAAACAACCCAACACAACACAACACAACACAATCCAATCTAATCCCAATCGGCAAAAATAACCCAACCCAACACAACACAACACAATCCAATATAATCCCAATCGGCAAAAACAACCCAACCCAACACAACACAACACAATCCAATATAATCCCAATCGGCAAAAACAACCCAACCCAACCCAACCCAACACAATCCAATCTAATCCAAATCGGCAAAAACAACCCAACACAACACAACATAACACAATCCAATCTAATCCCAATCGGCAAAAACAACCCAACGCGACCCAATCCAATCCCAATCGGCACAAAACAACCCAACACAACACAACAAAGCACAGTCCAATCTCAATCGGCAAATACAACCCAACCCAACCCAACACAATCCATTCCCAAGTAACAAAAACAACCCAACCCAACACAACACAATCCAATCCCAATTAACAAAAACAACCCAACCCAACCCAACACAATCCAATCCCAATCGGCAAAAACAACCCAACGCAACACAACAAAGCACAGTCAAATCTCAATCGGCAAAAACAACCCAACCCAACCCAACACAATCCAATCCAATCCCAATCGACAAAAACAACCCAACACAACACAACAAAGCACAGTCAAATCCCAATCGGCAAAAACTACCCAACACAACACAAAACAACCCAACCCAACCCAACACAACCCAACACAATCCAAACCCAATTTGCAAAAACAACCCAACACAACACAGCAAAGCACAATCCAATCCCAATCCGCAAAAACAATCCAACATAACCCAACACAATCCAATCCCAATCGGCAAAAACAACCCAACCCAACCCAACCCAACACAATCCAATCCCATTCGGCAAAAACAACCCAACACAAAACAAAACAACACAACACAATCCAATCCCAATCGGCAAAAACAACCCAACACAAAACAAAACAACACAACACAATCAAATCCCAATCGGCAAAAACAACCCAACCCAACCCAACCCAACCCAACCCAACACAATCCAATCCCAATCGGCAAAAACAACCCAACACAAAACAAAACAACACAACACAATCCAATCCAATCCCAATCGGCAAAAACAACCCAACCCAACCCAACACAACACAACACAATCCAATCCCAATCGGCAAAAACAACCCAACCCAACCCAACCCAACACAATCCAATCCCATTCGGCAAAAACAACCCAACACAAAACAAAACAACACAACACAATCCATCCCATCGGCAAAAACAACCAACACAAAACAAACAACACAACACAATCAATCCCAATCGGCAAAAACAACCCAACCCAACCCAACCCAACCCAACCCAACACAATCCAATCCCAATCGGCAAAAACAACCCAACACAAAACAAAACAACACAACACAATCCAATCCAATCCCAATCGGCAAAAACAACCCAACACAACCCAACACAACACAACACAATCAAATCCCAATCGGCAAAAACAACCCAACCCAACACAACACAACACAATCCAATCCCAATTTGCAAAAACAACACAACACAACACAATCCAATCCTAATCGGCAAAAATAACCCAACCCATCCCAATCTAATTCCAATCAGCAAAAACAACGCAACCCAACCCAACCCATCCCAATCTAATTCCAATCAGCAAAAACAACCCAACACAACCCAACCCATCCCAATCTAATTCCAATCAGCAAAAACAACCCAACACAACCCAACCCATCCCAATCTAATTCCTATCGTCAAAAACCAAACACAATACAACACTAAACAACACAACATCACCCACCCACACAACACAACACAACACATCAAGCCCAATGCAAAAACAAAAACAAAAACTTGTACCTTGATGACCTGGCGCTTGTCAATAGTCAGCCATCGCTTATCACCAGAGCTGTGAAGAATCAGCCACCGCCCACCACTCACCACACACCACCATCGATACACCATCCCACCCATCCAGTCAACACAACACAACACATCCCACCCACTCAACACAGCACAACACAAAACAACACAACACAATACAACACGACACAACTCAACACAACACAGCACAACTCAGAACAACACAACACGACACGACACAACACAACACGACACGACACAACACAACACAACACAACACAACACAACACAACACAGCACAGCACAACACAACACAAGCCCAATGCAAAACAAAAACAAAAACCTTGATGACCTGTCACTTGTCCATCGTCAGCCATCGCTTTTCACCAGAGCTGTGAAGAATAAGCCACCGCCCACTACTCGCTACACACCACCAACGATGCACCACCCCACTCACCCACCCACTCAACACAACACATCACAAGCCCAAAGAAAAACAGAAACAAAAACAAAAACACTTGCCTTGATGACCTGGCGCTTGTCCATCGTCAGCCATCGCTTTTCACCAGAGCTGTGAAGAATCAGCCACCTCATAATTCGGGTCTTCTTCCTTTGCCTCCCATGGCCTGCCCCTGGTGCACGGCCGTTGGTTGCCTCGGACCCCCAAAAGGTATCCTGAGAATCCCCCTCGCTTGTGGGTACTGCACTGTACTGCACGTAGCCATCATCATCAGCCATGAGACCGAGGGGGGCCTAGGCCGCGATGCGGTAGAGGGAGCCCAATATGCCTAGCTGTCAGGGGGAGGGGCTGGAAATGATATGATCACCCCCGTTCAACTTTGCAGAGGGCGACGTTGAGGCCTCTGCTGCTGCCAGTACTGGGTGAGGGAACTACAGGGTGTGAAAATACTGGAGCAGTTGATGAGGCTGTTGTTGAGACTGCTGCTGCCACGTATGGGTGGGGGGTCTAGGGGCACAACTGGGTGGGGTGCTGCTGCAGCAGTTGACGAGTTGGTTGTTGAGGCTGCTGCTGCTGCTGCTGCTGCTGCTGCTGCTGCTGGGCCCTGGTTTCAGTGGGTATCGCACAGGGAGGGCTTGGAATTGGAAGATGGTGAGCAGCCCAGAATTGGCTGGAAAAATATGTACCAATTCAATCCAACTACAGGGAATGCACCACTGGTATTTTAGGCTGAGTCAAGAATGACGTTGGACCTATGTTTTCTATTCCTGGCGAGTAAATGGGCGCATGGAGGGGCGAATAGTTTTCAGCAGCTTCCTGGTGTCTTGCGAGTGGACGTTGGGGCGGAGGATGAATTAGATTCCTTTGCGGAGTGACAGAATGTATGCGCTGGGGTCGTGGGGTGCTAGAATAGGGAGGACGCTGCTGTTGGTGCTTAATTGTAGCAAGTCGGGGGTGCCCGTGATGGGAAAGCCTTTCAGAAAGCAGCACAACGGGTCTCTTCGAAGTTAGAGTGTGGGTAAGGGAATCTTTGGATGACACGTGGCGATGCGCAAGCGATGGTAGAAGAAAAGAGATATGTCAAGGCTAGCAATTAAAAGGGTGCGGAAGGAGACAGAAAGACATGCAGGCCGTTGCTACGTGCGTGCACAGATCGCCGGCTGCTGGGGTTGGAGTACTGGGGACGTCGGGAGGACCTCGGGCTGGGGCTCAATCAACTGATCGGCGCTTCAGGGCGTTTCCCGCGCGTCGAATGAGGACACGCCACCTGACAGTCAGTCCATGCACCTGAAGTAATACATTTTTCCTGCTGCACCATTAGACTCAAATTGGTGGGTGGGGGGCTGGGTTGATGGGAAAGGTGGGTGACTGCCGGGTAACTAAAGGAAGAATGCTGTGTACCATACTTGGATGTCCTCTTCATGGGATGAGAGTTGGACAACTGAGATACCTAATTAAGTCATCAGGGACCTACCTCACAAGGTGGTGCGTGATATGTATAGATTTATAACTTCCTCCCACTGCCTAAGGTGGGAACTGATGGATGGAAACGACCCATTGTTCCTTGGACGATCGATTGTGTCATCTATGTGATTCTGGACCCGTTCAAGATGAGCACTATGTAGTGTTTGAATGTACTGACGAGTGACGAACAGGGTGCTTCAAATGGCCAAGTTGGCCAGCGCTTCAGCGCACTTAAAAACAAAAAAAACTGCGCTTTGTAGTGCAAAAAGCGCAAAAATTGCTTGCTGCGTCCACAGGAGGTTGCAAAAGACTGCTTTAAAGCGCAGAGGGTGTCAAAAGTCAGGGCTCAAAAGTGCAAAAGCGCGCGCTTTGAATTACCCTGCTGATGAAGCCTAACTGAATTCGAAAAGAAAGTACCGGTATTAGAATTGATTTCCCAATCTAAGAGAAAAAGAATTCCTCTTTATTATCTGATGCGCCATCCAGGAGTGGACGGTCACGCGAATCGAGGACTATGACTATAGCTAGCTCCGGCTTACGCTATGGTGTCCTTAACTCCACGTCCTGTGAGTAACTGTATTACACGGATGTAACAATTTCAATTTCAATAGATTGGATCAAGTCTCATTTGATGGGAATGATTCTTTTTTGTATTTGTTTTTTTATCATTGTGATTACTGATGTAATAAGTAACGAGAATGGCTGATGAGGCGTGGTATTCACGCAGAAAGTAGTTTTAACGTAATCGCGTGTGACAGCAGGACTAGTCGATATTATCTGCTTACCGTACTGAGTGCTACAGACGAAGACGGAAAGCAATTCACAAACCAGCCAGTAGTACACAACTACCATACGCAAGGCACCAAGGTTGAGTTTACAGCCGAAGACGGCAGCACACAGTTTGTAGCCGAAGACGGAAAGCAATTCACAATCTTCGATTCTGTGTGCGCCCATGTCCTAGAAAGAAAGATTAGAAAGATTACAAGGGGCTCATGTCCTAGCAGTGAAACAACACCGCCCTAAAGTCGGACTCGAGAAACCACCCGCCGTCTTCCGGCAGCGGGGCTCGAACTCCGGTCACCGAAGCCTTAATGACCGGGTCTGGACCATACCGCCCTCCAGACTGGGTCCTAGAAGTCCTAGTCCTAGTCGATTCTGTGTGCACTCGTGTCCTAGTAGTTCACGCTGACAATAATGCCAGCCCCGGGAGGGAAACAGGGGGGTTCGATCCTCTCTAGAAGGTCGCGGTACATAGGCGGGGTGCGGGTCTGATTAGTACTAAGTTGCCCCCAATCGTAAGACCAAAGCCGAAAGCTTGGCGGTGGATTAGGGGAACCTCTGGGTAATCTGTCTCCCTCCCGGGACATGCATTATTGTCAGCGTGAGCTACTAGGACACGAGTGCATCATTGGCATCTGATTCAGATGCCAATGATGCACTCGTGTCCTTGTAGTTCACGCTGACACAATCCAGCCAGTAGGACATACTACCATACGCAAGGCACCAAGTTTGAGATTACAGCCAAAGACGGCAGCACACAGTCTGTAGCCGAAGACAGTAAGCAATTCACAATCCAGCCAGTAGGACATACTACCATATGCACTACCACATGTACATTCTACCATATGTAACTACCACGTGTACATACTATCGTATGTACATACTACCACATGTACATACTACCATATGTACTATTACATGTACGTACTACCACATGTACCACCACAAACTACCATACGTAAGGCACTAAGGTTGAGTTTACAGCCGAAGACGAAGTACAGTACAAAAGCCAGCCAGCAGTACATAAGGCACCAAGGTTGATTTGACAGCCAAAGACGGAGAGCATCATACAAGTCAGCCAGCAGTACAAGACACAAGGGTTTATTTAACAGCCGAAGACGGAGTACAGTACAAAAGCCAGCCAGCAGTACACAAGGCACCAAGGTTGATTTTACAGCCGGAGATGGAGAGCAGCACACAAGCCAGTTAGCAGTGCACAAGGCACACAGGTTGATGTTACAGTCGAAGACGGAGAGCAGTACACAACCCAGGCAGCAGCACATACCGACATACGGCGTGAAGGTTGATGTTACAGGGGAGAAAAAAGGGGGGGCATGAAACTACAAATAGGTGAGCATCCCAGAGTTGGCTGAAAAAGCATGTAACAATCCAATCCATTTCCTGTGGGTACCGTACCGCACAGGGGCCTGGGGTACTTGGAACTGGAAGAAAGAAAAGCAAAGCAATACAGTCGGCGTTATTACGAAAGGTGTCCAAAGGGGGTCCTCGGACAACACCATCGAAGACAGTGGTCAGCCCACAGTTGGCTGAGAAAGAATGTAACCATCAAATCCTCACTTAATCAATATTTCTATTTTCAGCAGAATGCAGCAGCTTCCTGACAGCTCCATGAGTGACCCACTAGGCTCAAGCCAAAGAGTTTAGAAAAGCCTGGCTGCTGCATTTGTTCTCAGCTGAGGGAGCAGTACATGTCAGCCAGGGAAGCAAATGAGCTAATGGGGCAAAAGGGTTCAGCTCGCTATCTAGGGGAAGTCCCCAACATCAAATTCAAATTAAAAAAGGGCTGGCACAAAATGTTAAGTTGGGATGACCCCGAATTCAGTCCTGCTACTAGGGTACTAGGGTCCACACATTGAACCAACTACCAAACAATGAGCGCTACTGGGGCTCCTAGGGTTTTAAGGTTCAGCTTAGTACGCCAACAACCCAACAATGCATGCTTATGGGGCTTCTCGAGTATAATAGTTCAGCTCATCGGGGGATAATTGCGAAGAAATCCAACGCCGTGGTTCCAGTTGCCACCTCAGTTGCCAACAGAGTGGCAAATCCAATCATGGCAGCACCTCCATTGATGATCTCGGGATATGAGTTCAGCTCATCGGGGGTGGGGCAGCTGCGAAGAAATCCAACGCGGTGGTTCCAGTTGCCACCTCAGTAGCCAACAGCGCGGCGAATCCAATCACAGCAACACGTCCATAGATTATCTCAGGTATTCCAGTTCAGCTCATTGGGGGTAGGGCAGCTGCGAAGAAATCCAACGCGGTGGTTCCGGTCACCACCTCCGTAGCCAACAGCGCGGCGAATCCAATCATGGCAACACGTCCGTTGATGATCTCGGCATCAGGAGTGAAGGGGCCGTACTTTTCAGCACTCTTGCCTTGTACTGCAGGTGCCAGGCTGGCGGCAATGATGGCTAGAAAGGTGATGTTCACCAGGGTCGGCTCGTCAGCCATCTGTCGAAGAACACCCTCGCCTGTGGAGATGAGGGGATTAGAAAGGCAGGGAATTAGGGGATAAGGGGATCAGGGTTATTACAAATAAAGGGCATCAGTATCTTTTAGTTGGGAACACCTTCACCTGTGGAGATGAGGGGGGCAGGGGGGCAGGGAATGAGGGGATGAGATCCCACATGTTATGAAGTCCTGGCAGCCCTGGCTGCCGCAACAGCCCTGGCTGCAACAGCTCTGGCCCTAAAACCCTAAAACCTTAACCCAGCCCTGGCTTCAACAGCCCTGGCCACAGCAGACCTGGCTGCAACAAAACCCAGCATGGCCAATCTCCTATATATAATTATATATATTATATGTTTCAGGGTATACCTGATACAGAACACACAAGCAGATTTTTGCAAGCAATCTCATTTTAATAAATACAGAAATAATTCATTACCATTATTAATGAACTAATAATTATATATAATTATGTCTCAAGGTATAACTGAAGAGAACACACAAGGAGATTGTTGCACAAAACAGCAATTTCACACTGTCACACCTGTTTGATAAAGAGCATCTTCTCACTATCTCTCTTGTGTTAAACTCAGCACTTGGCTGCAACAAAGCCCAGCATGGCCAATCCCTTGTATATAATTACATATATTATATATTTGATGGTATACCCGAAACAGAACACAGAAGGAGATTGTTGCAAAGAATATCATTTAAATAAATAAATAAATAATTCATTACCGGTATTAATAAACTAATAATTATACATTTTATATGTTTCAAGGTATACCTGAAGAGAACACACGAGGAGACTGTTCCAAAAAAATAATCTTCTCACTGTCACACTAATCACTAAGAGTCACTAAGAATCTTCTCACTGTCACACCTGTTTTATATAGAGCATCTTCTCACTATCTCACTTGTATTAAACTAACTCGTTCAAAGAAGTAAAAAACTTTACTCGGACTCACCAGTGTTAAACTCAGCAGCCATGGCAGCAACAAAGCCCAGCATAGCCAATCGGCTGTTGGTTAACTCAGGTACGCTGCCTCCAAAGCTCATGATGTCTGCAATGGGTGTGTGTAGGTGTGTGTGTTTGTGAATGTCCAGGTGTATGTGTGAGTGTGAACGAGTAGGTGTATATGTGTGAATGTGCAGGTGTGTGAGTGTGAATGTGTAGGTGTGTAAGTGGACTGTTGGATTCCTTATATGCCATGGCAAGGAGGCAAGGCATGTTGCAGGTGCATGTCTGAATGTGTGTGTGGGGGGGGTGGGGTGGGGTGCGTGCGTGCGTGTGTGTGGGGGGGGGCCCTGTTGGATTCCAAGTATGCCAGGGCAAGGAGGCAGCGCATGCTGCAGGTTAACCAGCATAGCCAATCGGCTGTTGGTTAATTCAGGTACGCTGCTTCCAAAGCTCATGATGCCTGCAATGGGTGTTTGTGTGTGGGGGGGGGGTCGGTGTATGTGTGTGTGGTTGTGTGTGCCCTGTTGGATTCCAAGTATGCCAGGGCAAGGAGGCAAGGCATGCTGCAGGTGCATGTCTGAATGTGTGTGTGTGTGTGGGGGGGGGGGGGTGCGTGTGTGCGTGTGTGTGTGTGGGGGGGGGGTGCCCTGTTGGATTCCAAGAATGCCAGGGCAAGGAGGCAAGGCATGCTGCAGGTGCATGTCTGAATGTGTGTGTGTGTGTGTGTGTGTGTGTGTGTGTGTGTGGGGGGGGGGGGGGGGGGGCGTGCGTGTATGTGTGTGTGTGGGGGGTGCCCTGTTGGATTCCAAGAATGCCAGGGCAAGGAGGCAAGGCATGCTGCAGGTTAACCAGCATAGCCAATCGACTGTTGGTTACCTCAGGTACGCTGCCTGCAAAGCTCAAGATGTCTACAATGGGTGTGCGTGTGTGACTGTGTGTGTGGTGGTGGTGTGTGTGTGTGTGGGGGGGGGTGAGTGTGGGTGTGTCTACCCTGTTGGACTCCATATATGCCAGGGCAAGGAGGCAAGGCATAATCGGCTGTTGGTTAACTCAGGTACCACCAACCACCGGACACCCTCTTTCACCACTTCAAACCCCCACACCACACACCACCACAAACTTGTTACAACCTTTCCACCGATTGCATACTCTATCTTCAAAAGTAATGCCCGTCTTGGCCGTGCTAGCTCCCATCTCCAATTCCCCACCAAACTCCACCTCAATAAACAAACCACCAAACACATCCTCCCACCACTTTAAGCCCACACCAAGCACACCACCACAAGCCTATTACAGCCTCCACTTCAAGCCCACACTCTATCTTCAAAAGTAATGCCCGTCTTGGCCGTGCTAGCTCCCATCTCCCATTCCCCACCAAACTCCACCTCAATAAACAGACCACCAAACACATCCACCCACCACTTCAAGCCCACACCACGCACACCACCACAAGCCTATTACAGCCTTTCCGCTGACTGCATATTCTACCATACCTCCATAAGTAATTTCCTTCTAGGTCGTGCTAGCTCTCATCCCCTGTCTCAGACCCCACCACACAACGCCACCTAACACGTCCTCTCACCACTTCAAGCCCCCACCTCACACACCACCACAAGCCTTCTTCACCTTTTCCACTAAATTGCATGTTCCTCCATACCTTGGGAAGTAACGCTCTTCTTGGTAATGCTAGCTTTCATCCCCTGCCTCACAGCACTAGTAGGAGCACTAGTAGAAGCACTAGAAGAAGCACTATCAGAAGCGCATGCAGCTGCACTAGGAGGAGCACTTGCAGCAGCACCCCAACACCTCCTGTCACCCCTTCAACCCCCCACCACACACACTACCACAAACCTACTACAGCCTTTCCACCGATTGCATTTTCTAGCATACCTTGGAAAGTAACGCTCTTCTCGGTCGTGCTAGCTTTCATCCCCTGCCTCACAGCACTATTACAAGCACTAGCAGCAGCGCTTGCAGCTGCACTAGGAGAAGCACTTGCAGCAGTACTTGCAGGAGCCACTGGCTTCACCAACTCAGGCATTGCTACACTCTTCACTATGCTGCTCGAAATGCTGCTGCTGTAAAATTTGTGTGAGAGAATAGGGTGGGTGAGAAAGAGCCATGTAGGGGACCGAAGTATAGGTTGCAAGTCATGAAACTCAAGCATTGCAACACTCTTTGCTACGCTGCTAGAGCATAGGTTGTAAGATAATAGGGTGGGTGAGAAATAATAGAGTGGGTGAGAACAAACCATGTAGAGTGAAGAAATAATAGGGTGGGTGAGAACAAACCATGTAGAGTGAAGAAATAATAGGGTGGGTGAGAACAAACCATGTAGAGTGACGAAAGAATAGGGTGGGTGAGAACAAACCATGTAGAGTGAAGAAAGAATAGGGTGGGTGAGAACAAACCATGTAGAGTGAAGAAATAATAGGGTGGGTGAGGAAAAACCATGTAGAGTGAAGAAGAATAGGTTGAAAGGTTCAAGAAACTCAGGCATTGTTACACTCTTTGCTACGCCGCTTGAAATGCTGCTAGGGCATAGGTTGTGAGAGAGAATAGGGTGGGTGAGAAAGAATAGGGTGAATGAGAACAAACCATGTAGAGAGAAGAAGAATAGGTTCAAGGGCTCAGGCATTGTTACACTCTTTGCTACGCCGCTTGAAATGCTGCTATAGCATAGGTTGTGAGAGAGAATAGGGTGGGTGAGAAAGAGCCACGTAGAATGAAGAAGAATAGGTTCAAAGTAGTTATTGCATTGCAACAATCTTGGAGGTGCTGCTGCAGAACAGGTTGTGAGCAAGGATAGGGTGTGTGAGAAAGAAATGAGCAGCATGAAGAAGAATAGGTTCCATGTTTTGAAACCCCGGCATTGCTACACTCTTCGCTACGCTGCTCGAAATGCTGCTGCAGCATAGGTTGTGAGAGAGAATAGGGTGGGTGAGAAAGAGCCATGTAGAGTGAAGAGGAATAGGTTCACGTAACTCAGGCATTGCTACACTCTTAGAGTTGCTGCTACAGTACGGGTTGTGATAAATAGGTTGGGTAAGAAATAATAGGTTGGGTAAGAAAGAACATGTACCGTGGACAACAGGGCTAACCCAAAACTCATCTCCAAGGTAATGATAACGCCTGGAGGGGCGTGGTATTAAGGGAACCAGTCGTACGCAGGTAGGGAGCGGTCTTCTACCTCAACTGGACAAGCTACCATCGCGGTTGACAACAACCTGCAATGCTAAGAGCGAAAGGGGGAATCGAACCCCCGACTCTTCATCCTCAGAGTGACTTGGTCTACCACTAGACCAATATAAAACACTGAAAGGGGCTAAAACTCATCTCTTAACTGCACAGAGATGATTGATATATTGCCTCCAGTACCAGCATTCTTGCCACACATTGAATGAAGGAGTCTCTACCACCTGGAGGGCAACACTTACTATGTCTGCCACGATGACTTTCACCAGCTGCGGCATATGGGAGGGTTCCCTAAACACCACGCCCTCAAGACGTTATCTTTTTTAAGCTAACCTTAAGCAGCTAACTACATTGATCATTTTGAAAGCCAGCCTGCAAAAGCTATGAAAAGCTGTTGAGAGCACTAAACGCTGTCCCTGGAGGAGCTCTTTAACCATGAAGATAGAAAAAATCCACTTTCAGATTTGAAACAAGTCACTGCCGTGAGCCACATGGGCAACCCTAAGCTGCAAACTACATTGATAATTTCAAAGCCAGCCTGCAGAACTCTGGGCCACAAGGTGTCTGAGGGATGCCTACCTGGCAGTCGTGGAATGACCGCACTTGACACAACAACACAACACAGCACAACAATGTAACACACAATAACACTGCACAACAACTCAACAACGTGACACGGCACAGCACAACAACACGACACGGCACAGCACAACAGCGCGACACAACACAGCACAAAAACACAACAACGTGACACTACACAGCACACACGACACAACAACACGACACAACACAGCACAAAAACACAACACAACAACACAATAACATGACACAACAACGCAACACACAATGCACAACAACACAACAACGTGACACAACACTGCACAACAACATGACACAACACTGAACAACAACACGACACACACAAAAACACAAAAACGCAATACAGCACAGCACAACAACACAATACTACACGACACAACACAGAAAACACACGACAACTACACAACACAACAACCCGGCACAGCACAGCACAACAACGCAACACAACACGACAACATAAAACAGCTCAACAGTACAACAACGCGACGCAACACAGCACAGCAACGCCACACAACACAACGACATGGCTAACCTTTGAAAGGGTCGGCTCAAACTAATCAACCAATACAGCTATGGCCAGCTGTTACAGATGACAAAGCACAACAGCACAGCAATGCAACACAACACAACGACATGGCTTACCTTTGAAAGGGTCTGCTCAAACTAATCAACCAATACACCCATGGCCATCTGTTACAGATGACAAGGCACAACAATGCAGCACAACAACACAACAACATGGCTAACCCTTGACATCATCTGCCCAAACTAATCAACCAATACACATATCAGCCATCTGTTACAGATGAACGGTAACTGCATTGGTAGAGTAGTATGGCCAATATGTCAACCCTCATGCGGTACCAGTTATAAGACATCAACATGTTGGTATGTGATATAATTAGTATTATAATACTAATAAGATTACATCATGTTGGTGTGTAATCTAATTAGTATTGTAATACTAATAAGATAACATCATGTTGGTATTACTTGTAATTTAATTAGTATTACAAACTAATTAGAGTAGATTACATACCAATCATATTTATACGGACACTAGACTGTTGGTCAGGACACTAGGCTGTGCTAGAACGCAAAGTCCTTCAGCTTGCCTACCTGGCAGGTTTGGATTTTTTGGAGACCGATATTTTAACGGTGGGCGTTGTCGGTAACTCAGGGTTACCCATCTCAAGCTCTTCCCGGGAGAACGTGATGGAAGGCATCACTTCGACCTCCGAACTACTAGCCTTGACCACGAACCGCTGGCGAGCGTTGGAACCGGCGGCAGCGGGGGCATGGGCCTTGGATGACAGTTTCCCGATCATTGTGCTGAAGAGATGTCGAGAAGAGTCTGGGGGAGAAAAGTAAACGCTTTGAGTGTGGGTGGGAAGGTCGGGGATAGAGAGCAGCCCTACTGGCTGGAGGGTTCTAAAAACGTTCGCGGTCAAGTGTAAAGGGGAGCGTCTGGGTACCTGGGTGGTTCGTGGAGTCGCTAGTGCGGTGGGGTCGTTTGTCGGCTCGTGGGATACGTGTTCGACTTTTTGATGGAGAGTGAAGGGCGAGGGGCTAATTAGCGTGGGTTAGACGTAAAAACAGGCCGTTCGTAGGCTTCTGGGAGGTTGGGCTTGATTTAGTCGCGGCTGCAGGTATGGACATAATGTTGGCCGCTGGGTTTGTGGTGTCCGGGGCTAGTGGGCTTCGTAACCGTCGGTTTTCGTTCTGGTCGGGCTCGTGTGGCTTAAGGTTCTATTCTGTGGAGCTGGATGTGTGGGTACAGGCGGCTGATGAACTGTGGACGCAGTCGTGAGATGGTGGGATGGGACACGGGTGCAGGTCGAAGATCGTATGGTCCCGGTGGAACTGTGGGTTGCATCCTGATCGCAGTCAAGATACGGACCCGGCCGAGACGGAACCATTGGCTAGATCGGGCTAGATCAGTCCGGATCAGTCCTGAAACGGAGCCGGTCGAGGCGGTTGCTACCAACAGTGTGTGGGGTATAACGTGGCACCTGTCCCACCCACCCACCCGCACCCACCCCACCCAGTCTGCCGACCCTCTCCGCGCACCCACACCGCTAATAAGTTCACCCACCCCCCTACCCACCCCCACCAGGCAGCAAGAATAGGCGCGCAAGAACCACACCGTGCCACTATGGACGTCGCAGGTCCTAACGACCTGTAGCTTTACGACTGCGCCGTGTAGCCGTCCTTTCTGATCCCCCGGTTTAAATGGATACAGATCTACGCCTTGAGAGAAGGGGTTCCGCTAGCAGTTTATTTTAGCGACATATTGCTATTAGCGATAAAACCCATCGCTATCGAGATTGGCATGACGATTTAAGCGATTTAAGCGATGCAGCTAGATCTGGCCAGCCCAGCAGGCCCAGTCAAGGATCTGACCTGGCCTGGTATCTCACCTGGCCTATAACTAGAGAGTTCCAACCAGTACTACTGAAATTACAAACTAGAAATAGTAGGGTGCCCTGGCGGGTCTCCTGGAGGTCGGCCCAGGGGGTGGTGTCATGTTCGTCAAGCAGCAGTGGCAGCCACCTTGGTGAAAGATGCACAAGCAGGTGCTTATTTATCCGTACAATCTAATATTTGGGGGGTCAAGAATCAATATAGCATGGCATGGTACTATTATTCAACTTGGTGGCCTGTAAGGGTAATGAACTGTATAGCTCACTGACTCCCCGAAATTACATGGAGGCAGGTGCAGCAACTCCCGAGGCTACAGTTGCAACTGCGCAACCTGCAAGAACTAGTGCGAAACAGCAGATTTCCTTGTCAAGCACAATGCGCTGATGCAATGAGCTGCGAGAGAAACGGAGATGCGAATTTCTCAAGGGGAAATCGTAGACATGCTCCAAGTCCCTAGATTGAGTCCACAGGACAGGAAGGAAACGACACATGAAAACGCCGCGTCCACAGTCCGCAACCCTCAGATCCGTACGCGAAAAAGTGCCCTCGGAGGTAAGCCGACCCCAGCGGGAATCGAACACGGGTTGCGTAGATGTCAGGGAAGTCATCTTAACCGGCTCATTTGACCGGTTTTCTTGGGAATTTTTGAGAATGTGAAGAATGTGTAGAATGTGAATAATAGGCATGATCAGAAGATTTCGCGCATGTATCGCATAGTTCTGAGTCCCCAAGGGCGCCGACCGACCCTGACATGGCTAGGTACACAGCTTTACACCTATTATCCTGCTTTGTATATATAATAATTCCCCAGTCTCAAGGTTACTTCAGTATACCAGCTTTTTAGAGCTCTATGCCTCTCTCTTTTTTTGTTTAGTGATTTTCCTGTGCCTTATGTCCTTTCCGTCTTCTTGTAGAATCTCGCTTTTTAGGCCTCGGCAACTCTTGTGAATTTCCGGAGTATGTGCAGAGCACAGAGACGAGGGGAAGACGGTAAGGATAAGATCTTTACAGTTAGATGAGCATTCGATCAATGCGCTAGGAGGAAGTACTGAGATGGCGCGGCACCTCAGGATACCGGCATCAGAGTCCGTGCCATAGCTGGCAGCGGCATCGCAGTACAGTGCGGCAGGAGGGAGACCTGTGCACTCTAAGTCACTCTAGGTGAGCCGGTGAAACCCGGTGAATAACATCCCCACCAATTCCTGGCATTCTTCATGTTGGAGAATTCCGGGAATTAGAGGAGTCTAAAGAAAAACTAGAGGGACTTTAAATATTCATAAGCAGCTATGCTATGTAGGATAAAACTTGACTGACTGGTATACTGACTTAAGAGGGCAGGCAGAAAGGGGCTCAGGTGTGGGAAGAAATGGTTCAAGAATATCCTGTGGGACAGGATCTCTGCTCAGGTCTAAACTAAAATAGAAGAAAGCAGTCAGTAATGATGCAATCAATCAATATCTAGGAAAAGTCTTGTACTTGGATCTTGCAGGAAATCTAGTTTGGTCTTAGAGGGGCTTCAGGGATATTGACAAGATTAGTCAAGCTTGAGCTTTCCAGTGCAGCCAATCTGCTGTCTGAATGCACAGAACTTGGATCTGGGCAGGGCTTTGGTGAGCATGTCAGCCATGTTGGCAGCAGTGGGGATCCAGTTGAGCTTGATGCCTTCCTTCTTGGATTGCTCTTTGAGGAAGTGGAATCTTGTTTCCATATGCTTGAGCCTGGAGGAGAGCTTCTCTTGGTTCCATGCACTGAGTGCAGCTTGGTTGTCACCATTAATGGTAAGTGCAGGGGGCATGGTACCTGTGGCAGAGAATTGCAGTTTCCTCAACCACATTCCTTCTTGGGCTGCAGAGGTAGCTGCCATGAACTCAGCTTCTGTGGTGGACAGGGCAGTGGCAGATGCTTGGATTTTGGATGCCCATGAGATGGCTCCCCCCTGGTTGAGGAAGACATAGCCTGTTGTGGACTTCCTTGTGATAGGGCAGGCAGCATGGTCAGAATCACAGTAGCCAGTGAGGAGTTTCTTGGAGTGGGTGTAGGTGATCCCATGGTCAGGGGTGTTGGAGAGGTACTTGAGAATACCAGTTGCAGCTTCCATGTGGTCATGGAGGGGGTGAGCACTGTGCCTGGCCAATCTGTTAACAGCTTGGGCAATGTCAGGTCTGGTGTTGACTGCCAGGTAGTTGAGGGATCCTACAATCTGGGCAAGGGGGAGACCAGTGTCTGGGGTGTCCTTTTCAGGATAAGGGAGGGGAGCATCAGGCTGCAGTGGGATGGGGAACCTGGTGCTGTTGGGCTCAGGGAGCATGCTGTGTGCTCTGAGTAGATCTTGAGTGAACCTGGATTGACAGATGTGGAGTGTTCCAGCAGTTGCATCTCTGGTGATCTCATAGCCTACAAAGACAGATGGTTCTCCAAGATCTCTGGTCTTGTAGAGCTTCATGATTGTGTCTTTGTACTGCTGCAGGATGTCCTTGTCAAAGGACAGCAGGAGAAAATCATCGACCCAGAGGAGGACCCAGATGAGGGGTCTTGTAGTTGGCCCAGGGAGCAGGAAGAGGCCCTGGTCAACATCAACTTCTCTGAAGCCAATGGCTGTCATATCCTCCTTGACTTTGAGATACCACTGCCTTGATGCTTGCTTCAGACCATATAGGCATTTCCACATGCGGCAAACCCTGTGATCTCTTTCAAACTCTGGGGGTTGAGAACAGTACAGTTCCTCTTCCACTACTCCATTGAGAAATGCTGTGGAGACATCAAGCTGAGCAAGGTGTGCTGAGGGGTCTGCAGCCATGGACAGGATGTACCTGATGGTAGCATGTTTGGCAACTGGTGCAAAGACTTCATCATAGTCCATGCCAGGACGTTGGGCATATCCTTTTGCTACTAAACGGGCTTTGTACCTGACTAGCTGACCATCCACTGATTGTTTGATGTCAAAGACCCATTTAGTACCTATGGCTTTGGCTCCATGTGGGAGTTCTGCTAGTGTCCAGGTGTTCATTTCTGCTAGTGCTGCTAGTTCTTCATCCATGGCAGACTTCCAATCCTTGGCTTGAGGGCAAGCCAGTGCTTCTCTTTCATTCTTGGGTATGATTATCTGGTCTGCAGCTAGGAATGCTAGGTGGTTAGGTGCATGCCTTTCTCTGCCACTACGGCGAGGTTGTGTTAGAGCAGCTTCTGGTGGAGGGGTTGAGGCTTGTTGTTGTGCTGGTGCAGGAGAGGTGAGTGCATGTCCTGGTGCATTGTCTTGTGATGCCATGAGGTTGGGGAGGTCATTTGTCTGTGACTGTGTGGGGTTGTGTTCATTTCCTTGTTCAACAGTGTTGTTGGGTTGATGTGCACTCTGTTGTGGGGCAATGGTTTGTTGTTGGTACATAGAACTGGGTAGGTAGCTATCATCTATATCTTCTGGTGATCCCCATGCTCCCATGTTGGCTTTGTTTCTTTCCCGTAAGGCTTCAATGGCTTTGTTTTCTGAGGGAGAGTGGGATGGAGAGGGAGTGTCTTCATCAGGTTCAACAGGGGTGTCTTCTTCATACATGCCTATAATCACAGCATCTGCACCTGGGAATCCATTCTTTCCTGCCAGGTTCTCAGACTCATTGAAGGTGATGTCTCTAGCATCAAAGATCTTATGGTTAGAGTCTACAACTCTGTAAGCTTTTCTGATGTGTGAGTAACCAATGAGTCTAGTGATTTTGGCTGACGGTGCAAACTTCCATGTCCTGGATTTGGGTGGTATGTGGACGTAGGCTGTGCACCCAATGGTTCTGAGGTGATCAATCTTAGGCTTGACTCCATGGAACATCTCATAGGGAGTTTTGTCTGAGTCAGAAGGGGGGCTGAGGTTTCTTAGGATGCTAGCATTTTTCACCATGTCAGCCCAGTATCTTTCAGGAAATTTGGATGAGAGGAGGAGTGCACAGGCCCTGTCATGGAGAGTGCGGTTCAGACGTTCTGCTGCTCCATTTGTGGCTAAATTGTTAGGGACTGTGAAGTTGAGGGTGATGCCTTTCTTTTTGCACCAGTTTTGAAATCGGGTGCAGATGTACTCTGATCCATTGTCACAGAAAATAGTGCCTATTTTGTTTTCTGTCAGGACTTCATACCGTTCCAGTTCATACATGGTTTCTACGGGCACTTTGTGTTTGTGTATGTGGAATGTGACTATGGAGTACTTTGAGTGGTCATCTAGAATGCCTTGGAAGTATATGATGCCGTTTAGACTTGGCACTTTCATCTTTCCACTCATGTCAATGTGGAGGATTGCCATAGGTCTTTTTGCATGGGTGGATGATGTGGGGTAGGGGTTCTTGTCCATTTTTGAGAGGACACATATTTCACACGTCTGCTTTCTCATTTTGTTGCAGGCTGCAGTGGTGACATCTGTGCCTGTGACCATGTGTTCAGAAATGAGTCTAACTAAACTGCTGTAAGCAAGGTGACCATATCTGTTGTGAAGAAGTTCTGCTGTTTGGTGTGTGGTTCTGGAAATGGCGGCCATGGCTATGTTCAGACATACCATGTCCCATGGATAAGGGTATTGTCAGGGACAAGGGTGGGAGTGAGGTAGAGATTCTTGTTCTTTGATCCAGTTATGATGACTTTGTTATTCATGGTCATAGTGCAGGCCTGAGAATCAAACTGAACTGACATAGAAGGATTGGCTTTGATGGCTGCAGCCATTGACATGAGGTTTGGAGTGTTAGGGTCATCATTGAGATGAACATTTATGAGGTTGTGGATCATTCCATTGTCTCCTCTGATCCGAGCATTTCCAGATCTGGTAATGTTAGTACGTCCTGATGCAGTCTGAACTCTGATATAAGGGAATATGTCATGTATGTCATACAACAGTGATTCGTCTCCTGTCATGTGGGAGGTAGCTCCTGTGTCCATGATCCAGTTTACTGCCATGCGATTTGTGCGTGGGGAGGCATGGAGGGCATACGAAGGAGGATGAGATGCAGTAGGGGTAGATGATGCAAGTCCGTCGTATGCTGGGACATTGGATGCGGCTGATTCGGCTGCGACAGGTGATTGCTGTCGAGGTTTGGATTTGATGTCATATTTGGATCTGAGTGCTTCTAGTATGTCGTCTGGATCGTCGTGGTACTTGTAAAGCTTTCTGATAGGTTCTGAAAGGTGCGCAAGGATGAATTCTATCTGAAACTTAGGCAGGCTGTTAGATCCAGGGGGAAAATAGCAGTGGGATACCTTGAGTTCAGCTTCCATAGATTCAAGCCAATCTTGGAAGAAGTGTTGGTGGAAGATGAAGGTCTGACGACGCTCAGTCTCGTTGGTTGCATCATGCCGCATAGTGATGGCGACGGAACAGTTGTAGAGATAGGGCGGCAGAGATGTCTGATGCAACGGGATGTAGGTAGGGGGCAGGGGACAGTCGGAGGTGGAGGCCAACTGGGGGGGGTTTGAGAGAGGAGAGGTCAGGAGGTGGTTGAGAGGTGGCTGAGGTTGCTTACGCAACGGGACGTGGGAGATGGGAAGGGGGTGGTGCGGGCGCAGTGGTGGTGGAGATGGTTGTCAGTGGGGTGTGCTGGACGACAGCTTGAGGCTCAATGGAGCAGAATCAATCCGGATACGCGGATGATATACCGCACAAGAGTGGTGTCCCAGCGGGGAGGTTCTTGTCGGGTGGAGAGCCTTACTCGATCCTTTCAATTGAGCGCTCCGCTCGACAACAATCAAAAAGTCCTTCAGCTCGGAATACCGTCAAGCAAGGACAATCTAAAGCGAATGGGACCGTAACCTGTGAATTTCCGGAGTATGTGCAGAGCACAGAGACGAGGGGAAGACGGTAAGGATAAGATCTTTACAGTTAGATGAGCATTCGATCAATGCGCTAGGAGGAAGTACTGAGATGGCGCGGCACCTCAGGGTACCGGCATCAGAGTCCGTGCCATAGCTGGCAGCGGCATCGCAGTACAGTGCAGCAGGAGGGAGACCTGTGCACTCTAAGTCAATCTAGGTGAGCCGGTGAAACCCGGTGAATAACAACTCTCAGCCCTTCTACAATATACACTTATTCGCTTGTTTCTTTATGCCTTGGTAGATCGCTTTGCTTGTTGTCAAGCCCTCACTGTTATGGTATGTTGCCCAAACCCTCACTGTTATAAAACTTTCCAGCTGCCTCGGCGCTGTTCAGTCTCGGGATTGATTTTTGCTGAGTATGTAACAATATCCTCTCTAATACCGGCACTTCGTTAAATAGTTCATACCGTATACTACAAGCATTCTCTGATGCGCCGACTTCTACCAGTGAGATTGGATTCTGCTAGAGGACCACACATCGCTGGGGCCCAGGCCACAAAATCGCTCGGGACGGTGATGATTTGGTTATTTTTTTAGTTGTGAAAGGTGTTTCACCCCAGGAGGAGGGTCTCCCGACACAAATCAGCGACACCGAAGATTCAGTTCGAATGGTGTTGCCACTTTACCAAACGTGCCTGCTGCTTGTCGGAGTCAAGGAAGACTCTTGAACACACCGAAACTTGGTATGCTCGAAGCCATTTGACACACTTGACTGGGATGTGTGCCAGTCAGCACAAATGTTACAGTCAAGGGGTAGCCAAGTACCATAGCCCTATACTCGTAGAATTACATTTTCACTGCAGCACGAAATCAGCCCCCCCGTCGGTTAAGCAATTGTTTGGGGTTCAGTTCATCAGTGGTTTTCCGTTACAAGCCCCTCCTGTCACGGTTAGGAAAGTCCCTTCAGCCTCTTTGGGCTACCCTTGGACTGTGACAACAATAAAAAAAGCCCTGTAGGTTGAAGGGATTTCCCCAAGTCCCAACCTTAAATAACAATAATAATAGAAACTCAGGTGGCGCTGGATAAACAATTTAACTAAGCAAGTCCCTTTAGCCTATTTGGCCTACCCCTGGACCGTCACATAAATACACATTAACTTTCACAGTTGCACTTCATGACGCGATCCAGGATTGTTTTTGAACTTGAACTTGGTTACATAGCTACAGCCAGCAATTTGGCCGCTCGACGTCTTCGGCAGTGATAAAACAAAGTCCAGGTAAATGTCAACGCGATCAAATCACTTTTTCCATTTTCCATTTTCCTTCTTCTTTTCCTTCTCATGAACCAGGATTGCTCAAGGGTTCTTTGAAATATACGTTTCGAGAGCCAAAGCTCACGTCTCAGTGTTTTTCTTATTGTAGAATTAAATGATCACTGTAGTACGAACTTTAGTGAAACGATTGTTTGGGGTTCGGTTCATCAGTGCTTTTTCTTTTTGAGCCCTTCCTCTAACGGTTGGGGTTTAGCCTATTTGTCCTACCCCTGGACTGTAACATATGTACATACTTCAGACCGGATCATCGACCGGATTCTTCGTTTGGTCGAGGGTCGGTATCTCCCGCCGAAAGTGCGCCTACTCTTGTTATTATCCGACATACGTCGGTAACTGAGTTGGCATAATGCACACCGGTTCCTGTTCCTTCCAGGGCCCGTGTTGCCTGCCGCCAGGCCACAGACTAGCTGTGGCCTGCACGCGATTGCAGTACCTTGCAGAACGCATCCTACTTCTTTATGAGTGCGCCTGTTGCACCTATTAGCTATCTTCTCTTTAGTCTTCTATTGTGTAAACATCTACGACTGAAAACTCTTTTGTAGGAGTGGCAACGCCATTTGAACTGAATCCTCGGTTTCGCTGTGTCCTGGGGTGAAATTCCTTTCACAAGTAAAGAAACGGTATATTGCTTGGCCAATGATGATTGATTGCAGTACATTCGATTGCAGGGGTGTGTGGGGCACATATATCATGACTAGGGAACGACAATATGATATCATATGATATCATACTCGCCGTTGGTCAACACGGCCAATAGTCATTGATTGCAATGCATTCGATTGAAGTGGTGTGTGGGGCACATGTATCATGAGTAGGGAATGGCAATATGATATCATATGATGTTATGTCATCATTTGATATCATACTCGCCTTAGGTCAACACGGCCAATGGTGATTGATTGCAATGCATATTATTGAAGTTGTGTGTGGAGCACATGTATCATGAGTCATGACAGCAGAGACACTAGCTTGCTTTGGTCCCCAAAATGCATTCGATTTAAGTTGTGCGTGGGGCATCTGTGATATGTCTCATGCAATCATGACAGCAGAGACACTAGCTTGGTCCCAAACACCTTGTTCCCTGCTATGGCAATCGATGCTTCACCCAACGTGGCCTCCTGATGCACTTGGTTGCAGTTGTGTGTGGGGTGAAACCCCCGTTTCGATGAATGGCTCAATGGTTGAGCTCCTTGAGCAAAGAAGGTGCGGGGTGCCGGGGTTGGAATCCTTACGGGTGCGCTTTAGTGTTCGCGTTCGCTGTCAACCGCCATCGTAGCTTTGTCCAGGTAAATTAGCAGCCCGTTCCATACCGCCGGAAGATAGGGCTCCATCAAAGCCACGCCCCACCAGGCATTCTTATTACTTAGTGTGTGGGGCATATGTATCATGCAGTCATGCCTGTAGAGGCGCTAGCTTGGTCCCAAACACCTTGTTCCCAGTCATGGCAGCCAAAGCTTCACTCAACGTGGCCTCCTGATGCATTTAATTGCAGTTGTGTGTGGGGCACATGTATCATGACTAGGGAACGGCAATGCGATATCATGTCATCAAATGATATCAATCGATGCTGCCAGTCTGGCTAGGCTTAAGTTACCATTTATACATACATACAATATCATATGATGCCATTTGTATGATATCATATGATATCATATGATATCATATGATATCATACTTGCCTTTGGTCAACATCATATGATATGCCGGTCCCTACTCATGCCTACAGAGACACTAGCTTGGTCCCAAACACCTTGTTCCCCACCATGGCAACCGAAGTTTCACCCAGCGTGGCCTCCTGATGCATTCAATTAAAGTTGTGTGTGGAGCATATGTCTCATGCCTAGGGAATGGCGATATGATATCATATGATTTCAGATTGCCGTTCCCCACTCATGCCTGTAGAGGCACTAGCTTGGTCCCAAACACCTTGTTCCCTGCCATAGCAGCTGAAGCTTCACCCAACGTGGCCTCCTGAAGATCAAAGCCCGCTTGCTCCCCTGCTGCACAAAGGTTGTTCAGGAAGTGCTCACGCTGTGAGAACACGTCCTTCAGACGCATCACAAATTCTAGGTGGTCACGACCCTGCATGTTATAAAAATCATCCTTCAGGCACATCACACATGATAAAAACCATAGAAATCATCTTTCAGGCACATCACACATGATAAAAATCATAAAAATCATCCTTCAGACACATCACAAATTCCAGATGGTCACGACCCTGCAAAGCATACAAATCATCCTTCAGGCACATCACACATGATACAAATAATAAAAATCATCTTTCAGGCACATCACAAATTCCAGGTGGTCACGACCCTGCAAAGCACAACAAAAAAACGCCTGGAGGGGCGTGGTTTGAAGGGGACCCTCCCGTACGCCGCAGATGGGGAAAGTCACCCTGCAAAGCAGACAGTATTCATATGTTTGTTGACAGTGCATGTTGAACACATATCATTCATTTGTTTATGTATTTATTTATTATTCATCTGTTTGTTGACAGTGCATGTTGAACACATATTATGCATTTATTTATTTATTTATTATTCGTATGTTTGTTGACAGTGCATGTTGAACATGTATGTATTTATTTATTTCTTATTCATACGTTTGTTGACAGTGCATGTTAAACACATACCCTTTATTTATCTATTTCTTATTCATATGTTTGTTGACAGTGCATGTTGAACTTGTACTTATTATTTGTTTCTTATTCATACGTTTGTTGACAGTGCATGTTGAACATGTATGTATTTATTTATTTCTTATTCATACGTTTGTTGACAGTGCATGTTAAACACATACCATTTATTTATCTATTTATTATTCATATGTTTGTTGACAGTGCATGTTGAACACATACCATTTATTTATCTATTTATTATTCATATGTTCGTTGACAGTGCATGTTGAACACATACCATTTATTTATCTATTTATTATTCATATGTTTGTTGGCAGTGCATGTTGAACTTGTCTTTATTATTTGCCTGTCGACAGTACATGTTGAACACATATTATTCATTTATCTATTATTCGTATGTTTGTTGACAGTGCATGTAGATAATGCATTGATTAATTATTTGTTGACAGTGCACATTGAACATGTATTTGGTGCTTGGCTCCAGTGAAAGCAAACAGACTGGCCCCCTCATCCTCACGCCTTGTAATAAGGCGTTCTTTTTATGTACTTGAACATGTAGCAATGAATACATAGGAGCTACATGTTAGCATTTCTAGTCATTCAACCCTAAACTCTGGTACCTATACCCTGAACCGATCCAGTGATCCACCTGTCAATACTCAGCACCTGGTTTGGGAACTTGAGCAGCAGCATTTCTGGATAACACTAAGCTTTGATACCTAAACCTGAACCTGAACCGATCCAGTGACCCACCTGTCAATACTCAGCACCTGGTTTGGGAACTTGAGCAGCAGCATCTCTAGACATTCAACTCTCAACTGTGATACCTAAACCTGAACCTGAACCAATCCAGTGACCCATGTGTCGATACTCGGGGACTCTGTTCGGGAACTTGAGCAACAGCAATGCCTTTCTAGACAGTCAACCCTAAACTAGTAAACTCTGGCACCTAAACCTGAACCGATCCAGTGACCCACCTGATACCTGATACCTGATACCTGATCAATACTCAGCACCTTGTTTGGGAACTTGAGCAGCAGCATTTTTGGATAACACGAACCTCCGATACCTAAATCTGAACCTGAACCAATCCAGTGACCCATCGATATTCTGAGACCTTGTTTGGGAACTTGAGCAGCTGCTTGTCTAGTCATTCGACCCTAAACTCTCGCACCTAAACCCTGAACCGATCCAGTGACGCACCTGTTGATACTCAGGGACTTTGTTTGGGAACTTGAGCAGCAGCATTTCTAGACATTCAACTCTGAACTCTGGTACCTAAACCCTGAACCTGAAACCATCCAGTAACCCACCTGCCGATACTCAGCACCTTGTTTGGAAACTTGAGTAGCAGCATTTCTAGGTATTCAACCCAAAACTCTGGCACCTAAACCTGAACCGATCCAGTGACCCATGTGACCATACTCGGGGACTCTGTTCGGGAACTTGAGCAACAGCAATGCATTTCTAGACAGTCAACATTAAACTAGTAAACTCTGGCAACTAAACCCCGCACCGATCCAGTGACCCACCTGTCAATAAACAGGCACCCTGCTTGAAACTTGAGCAACAGTATTGCTAGACACCCAACCCGTTACTCTGAAACCTCAACCCTGCACCGATCCAGTGGCCCACCTGTCGATACTCTGGCACCTTGTTTGGGAACTTGAGCAGCTGCATTGCTAGGTAACCATAAACTCTGATATATAAACCCCGGACCAATCCAGTGACCCATGTGTCGGTACTCAGCACCTTGTTTGGGAACTTGAGCAGCATTATTTCTGGATAACACTTAGCTTTGGTACCTAAACCTGAACCTGAACCGATCCAGTGACCCACCTGTCGATACTCTGAGACCTTGTTTGGGAACTTGAGCAGCTGCATTTCTAGGTATTCAACCTTCAAATCTGATATATAAACCACGGACCAATCCAGTGACCCACCTGCTGATACTCTGACCTTGTTTGGGAACTTGAGCAGCTGCATTGCTAGATAACCCTAAACTCTGCTCTATAAACCCCGGACCGATCCAGTGACCCATATGTCGGTACTCGGGCACACTGTTTGGGAACTTGAGCAGCTGCATTTCTAGATATTCAACCCAAAACCCTGATACCTTAACCCTGACCCACCTGTCGATACTCAGGGACCTTGTTTGGGAACTTGAGCAGCAGCATGGCTAGACAACCCTAAACTCCAATACCTAAACCTGAACCTGAACCGATCCAGTGACCCACCTGCCGATACTCAGGGACCTTGTTTGGGAACTTGAGCAGCAGCATGGCTAGACAACCCTAAACTCCAATACCTAAACCTGAACCTGAACCGATCCAGTGACCCACCTGCCGATACTCAGGAACCGTGCTTGGGAACTTGAGCAGCAGCATGGCTAGACAACCCTAAACTCCGATACCTAAACCTGAACCTGAACCGATCCAGTGACCCACCTGCCGATACTCAGGGACCTTGTTTGGGAACTTGAGCAGCAGCATGGCTAGACAACCCTAAACTCCAATACCTAAACCTGAACCTGAACCGATCCAGTGACCCACCTGCCGATACTCAGGAACCTTGTTTGGGAACTTGAGCAGCAGCATGGCTAGACAACCCTAAACTCCGATACCTAAACCTGAACCTGAACCGATCCAGTGACCCACCTGCCGATACTCAGGAACCTTGTTTGGGAACTTGAGCAGCAGCATGGCTAGACAACCCTAAACTCCGATACCTAAACCTGAACCTGAACCGATCCAGTGACCCACCTGCCGATACTCAGGGACCTTGTTTGGGAACTTGAGCAGCTGCATGTTTTCTTTGCCGTAGTCCCACAGGAAAGAGGTGTGGTGCAGCCAGCGCTTGCCACTGATGGCCTGCGCATTCCCGCCAAACTTCTTCTCACCCAACACATAATCTGCATGGAGGGTTTAGGGTTTAGGGTTTAGGGTTTAGGGTTTAGGGTTTAGGGTTTGGTGTGGTGGAGCCAGCGCATGCCACTAATGGCCTGTGCATTCCCGCCAAACTTCTTCTCACCCAACACGTAGTCTGCAAACAAAATGTAGAGCTTTGTCTTTTTTGTGTGTGTTAGTGTGTTTTTGTGGGTCTGTGTTTTGTATGTTTTTTTTGAATTTTTTTGCATTTTTTGTGTGCCTTGCTTTGTCTTGCTTCGTCTTGTCCTATTTTCTTTTGTCTTGATTTGTTTGCAGAGGGTTAACCCCAACACCCACCCACACCCACACCCACACACACACTTCTGCTCACCCAACAAAAAGTCTGCAAACAAACAAGATGAAGGCTTTGCCTCGTTTTCTATTATTTTTGTTTGTCCTGTTTCATGTTGTTTTGTCTAGTATTTACCAATCCCCCCCTACCCTACCCCCAACCTAATCCCCACCAACTCACTCTATCAAGCCTACCATTTTCTCTCAACTTGAAGCTCTGCCCAGGCGGTACATCCGCAAACACAGAACACTACTAACCCTTGATCCACTCCCAGATGTGCACAAGCACGAGGACAAATACCCCCCCCCCCCCCCCCCCCCCCCCCCCCCACACACACACACCTGGCCCACCTCCATCCCTCTATCAAGCCTACCATTTTCTCTCAACTTGAAGCTCTGCCCAGGTGGTACATCCTTAAACACAGAACACTTCCACCATTTAATCCACTCCCACATGTGCACACGCACGAGGACAGATACCCCCCACCCACCCCCACCCACCCACCCACCCACCCACCCACACGGCCCACCTCCCTTCCTCTATCAAGCCTGCCATTTCCTTTCAACTTGAAGCTCTGCCCAGGTGTCACATACGTAAACACAGAACACTCCCACCCCTTAATGGACTCCCAGATATGCACACGCACACGTGGACAAATCCCCCCCCCCCCCCCCCTCCCTCCCTCTATAAAGCCTACCATTTCCTCTCAACTTGAAGCTCTGCCCAGGTGGTACTCCCGCAAACACAGGGCGGTACTATTCTACGCTCCACTAAATTTCACCCCAGCTCCCCCCCAGCCCACCCCACCCCCACACTCTCCCTCCCACAAAAGAGATGTGCACACGCAGAAGGACAAATACCCCCCCCCCCCCCCCCCCCCCCCCCCCTGCCCCCCTCCTTCCCTCTATCAAGCCTACCATTTTTGCCTGCTACCCTTTGACTGCCACTTGACCCCCCCCCCCCCCCCCCCCTGCCACTGCTCCCTCCCTCTTTCAAGCCTACCAGTTCTCTCAACTTGAAGCTTTCCTCAGATGGCACACCCGCAAACACAGGGCGGTCCAATTCCACGCTCCACTACATTTCACCCCAGCCCCCCCCACCCCCACACTCACCCCACCCCCCCACCCCCACAAAACAGATGTGCACACGCACGAGAACAAATATCAAGCCTTCCATTTTTGCCTGCACCCTTTGACTGCCATTTATTTGACTGCACTACCCCCCCCCCCCCCCCCCCCCCCCCTCCTTCTACCAAGCCTACCATTTTCTCTCAACTTGAAGCTCTGCCCAGGCGGTACATCCGCAAACACAGGGCGGTACCAATCTTCAGTCCATTTCATGATACGCGTAGGGAATGGATCCACATGCTCGACTGCGGGACCCTGGAAATGGATTGGGATAGGATGGTTTGGTTTGGTTTGGTTTGGTTTGGGTAAGGTTGTTTTGTTTTGTTTTGGGTTGGGTTGGGTTGGGTTGGGTTGGGTTGGGTTGGGTTGGGTTGGGTTGGGTTGGGTTGGGTAGGGTTGGGTTGGGTTGGGTTGGGTTGGGCTGGGTTGGGTTGGGTTAGGTTAGGTTGGGTTGGGTTGTGTTGCGCCCAGGGAAGGGATCCACATGCTCGACTGCGGGACCCTGCGCAGAGTTTGGACTATTCTTGTTGTAGGGTGCTCTGTGTTGTGGGACAGGGACAGGGCGCATTAGGGGGGAGGGGAGGGGAGGGGGGGGGGGGGGGGGCTCAAAGTTGGAATATTGCTGTTGAAGGATGCTCTGTTTTGTGTTTTGTGTTTTGTGTTTTGTGTTTTGTGTTGTGTTGTGGGAAGGGATGCTTTACTGTGGGACCCTGCAGATGCGCAGAGTTGGAATATTCTTGTTGTAGGGTGATCTGTGCTGTGGTACGTGTGTGTGTGTGTGTGTGTGTGTGTGTGTGTGGGGGGGGGGGGGGCGTGGGGGCGCATAAGGGGGGAGGGGGTGGGTGGGGTGGGGGTGCAGAGTTGGAATATTTTTGTTGTTGGGGTGCTCCATGTTGTGGGACGGGTGGGTGGGTGGGGGCGCATAAGGGGGTGTGGGGGTGGGTGGGGTGGGGGCGCAGAGTTGGAATATTCTTGTTGTAGGGTGCTCCGTGTTGTGGGACGGGTGGGTGGGTGGGTGGGGGCGCATAAGGGTGTGTGGGGGTGTGGGTGGGTGGGGTGGGGGTGCAGAGTTTGCTATGTGTTGTGGGACGGGGACAGGGGGACAGGGGCGGGGGTGGGGATGTGGGGTGGGGGGGGGCAGAGTTTACATGTTATTGTTTTAGGGTGCTATGTGTTGTGGGACGGGGACAGGGAGACGAGGACGGGGGTGGGGGTGGGGCACAAAGTTGGAATATTGTTGTTGTAGGGTGCTCTGTGCTGTGTTGGGTTGTGTTTTGTTGTGTTGTGGGAAGGGATCCACCTGCTCTACTGTGGGCCCCTGCAGGTACGAGATTTTTTTCCCGTTATACGTAGCGATCGCTACTTTTGACCCCGTTTTGGCCCAAATTATCGCAATACAAAAAAAATAGTTTTCCCCCAAATGACTTAAAAAAGCTATAAAAGCCGTACAAAAAAGCAGTACAAAAAGCCGTAAAAAGCCGTACAAAAAAAATAGCTTTCCCCTAAATGACCCTAAAAAGCTATAAAAGCTATAAAAGCCAGATAAAAGCTATAAAAAGCTACACAAACGCTGTCCCTGGGGTAGGCCTAAAACCTTAAAGCTAGAAAAAAAAACATTTCAGATTTGAAAAAAACAATCCCTGCTACCCTGCTGCTACCGATCAGATTTGTTTTTGGCGGAGCACATTGCCCCACACCACCACACCACACCCCAAACTACACCACACCACACCTCAAATTGTAGGGTTTCACGGAGGGTACCCTGGAGGTCAGCCCAGGGGGTCGTGCTGTCTTTTTTTGGTGGTGCCCCCTCTTCAACGGGGCGGGAGCCGCCATGTTCACCCATTTGTCGGTTTGACTGTCTGACCGTGATGAAGCCTGACACGTCAGCCAACGGTCTCGTAACTAGCTCGCTTCTGTTGCCACCTGTCGCTCTCTCGCGATCACTCTCCGCCATTTTTTAGCGTAGCAGGCGACGTTGCATAGAACTTGTTTTTTCCAGCTAAGAGCACCAGCTTCTAGGTAGCTCCTCTTCCTGGCCACTCAGCCTAACCCAACGTGGGCTAGTGCAACTGGAAGCCAGCATAATTGCTTTTCTAGCATTGCTGACATGTGTGGGGTGTAACCGACTAATGGTTGCAGATTTGTACTCCTCTCGTCGAGCTCTTCTCGATGGTGTACCTCACGCTCGAAAATTCACACTGGCAAGGAAGTTACACTAATTAAAAATTAAGTTGGGAAGACGGTCGGACCCCCCCCCCCCCCCCCCCCCCCCTGCCCACCCGTATCTCTTCCCCCCCTGGGTGTATCGACATGATTTCAACAGTATTTATATGTGCTCAATTCATATCACAAATCATATCGATACACCCAGGGGGGGCATACGTATCTCGGCCCCCCCATTGGGTGTATTGACATGTGCTCACGGTTCTCAATTCATATCACACCGAACATGCGGTACAAAAGCTTTTTTCTTGCCCCCCCCTCGGCCGTTCACTGAAGATATGGGGTGTAGATAGGGTAGCTGAGGAGACACTTGGAGACTCCAAGTTCAATCGCGGGCACAGTTGTGGTATTGACGGAGGCCTTGCCATTCAGCAACCCAGGACGTGTGTGTAGATAGCGGAGCTAGGGTGTTCTGCAGAGACTCCAAGTGTAAGCTCAGGCGCAGTTGCGGTCTGGACAGAGTCATTGCCATTCAGCGACCTAGGACGTGTGTGTAGATAGCGGATCTAGGGTGTTCTGCAGAGACTCCAAGTGTAAGCTCAGGCGCAGTTGCGGTCTGGACAGAGACATTGCCATTCAGCGACCTAGGACGTGTGTGTAGATAGTGGAGCTAGGGTGTTGTGCAGAGACTCCAAGTGTAAGCTCAGGCGCAGTTGCGGTCTGGACAGAGACATTGCCACTCAGCGACCTAGGACGTGTGTGTAGATAGCGGAGCTAGGGTGTCGTGCAGAGACTCCAAGTGTAAGCTCAGGCGCAGTTGTGGTCTGGACGGAAACCTTGCCATTCAGCAACCTAGGACGTGTGTGTAGATAGCGGAGCTAGGGTGTCGTGCAGAGACTCCAAGTTAAATCGCAGGCGCAGTTGTGGTCTGGACAGAGACCTTGCCATTCAGGGACCTGGGATGTTTGTGCAGATTGCGGCACTATTTATTATTTGAGCTACGATTAGCAGCTTCTAGGCAGCTCCTTCCACCCACCCTTGGGCCAAACCTGAAGCTGGCTGGTGCGTCTGAAATCGGGCATGACAGGCATTCCAATGCAGCTGCAAGCATTGGGTTTGGCCCAAGGATGGGTGAAAGAAGCTGCCTAGAATCTGGTACTCGTAGCTAAAAAAAGAACCAGTAGATAACAGAGCTATGGTGTCGCGTGGAGTCTTCAAGTCCAAGCTCAGTCTGTGAAACCAAATAAACCCAACATAGTAGCCATTCTCCAGTATGTAAAGTACATGCAAACGGGAGGGTTCCTTCAATCTCACGTCCAGTGATTAATTCTCTGTTTAATCTTTATAACTGATGAACAAGAGGAATGTTGCAAAATTGGTGCAAAAATGATGCAAACATGCGTAGCTGTTGTGGTCTTTAGTTCTCAGATTAATTTTTTAAACTGACCAAAAAGATGAGTGATGGGGAAATGGTGCAAACATGCAGAGCTCTTGTGGTCATTAATTCTCAGTTTAATCTGTATAACTGACAACCAAGATGAGTGTTGCAAAAACGGTGCAAAAATGATGTTAAAATGGTGCAAAAATTATGTAAACATGCTGAGCTATGGTGGTCATTAATTCTCAGTTTAATCTTTATAACTGACCAACAAGATGAGTGTTGGAAAATGGTGCAAAAATGATGCAAATATGCGGAGCTATGGTGGTGATTAATTCTCCGTTTAATCTTAAAATCTGATCACCACCACCACCGAGATGAGTGCCCCCAAAATGGTGTTGTGGTCCACCACCACTCTACCTCCCCCTGTAAAGTGCTTGATGACCATCATCAATCATCCCTGTCCCTTGCCCAGTCCATGGATGTGTGCATTGTGATGCCACCAACTCACTGACATCATCAAGGTTGCAAAAATGGTGTTGCTGTCAACCCCCACTGTGCCTCACCCAGTAAAGAGCTTGATGAACATCATCCATCACCCCTGTCCCTTGCCCTGTCCATAAATGTGTGCATTGTGATGCCACCAACTCACCGACATCATCAAGGTCGCAAAAATGGTGTTGCTGTCAACCCCCACTGTGCCTCACCCAGTAAAGTGCTTGGGTGACCATCATCCATCATCCCTGTCCCTTGCCCTGTCCATGCATGTGTGCATTGTGATGCCACCTACTCACCAACGTGATCAAGGTCGCACACATGGTGTTGTGGTCCACCACCACTGTACCTCCCCCAGTAATGTGCTTGATGCCCATCATCCCTGTCCCTTGTCCAGTCCATGCATGTGTGCATTGTGATGCCACCTACTCACCAACGTGATCAAGGTCGCACACAAGGTGTTGTGGTCCACCACCACTGTACCTTCCCCAGTTATGTGCTTGATGCCCATCATCCCTGTACCTTGTCCAGTCCATGCATGTGTGCATTGTGATGCCACCTACTCACCAACGTGATCAAGGTTGCAAAAACGGTGTTGTGGTAAACCACCACTGTACCTCCCCCAGTAATGTGCTTGATGCCCATCATCCCTGTACCTTGTCCAGTCCATGCATGTGTGCATTGTGATGCCACCTACTCACTGACGTGATCAGGGTCGCAAAAATGGTATTGTGGTCAACCACCACTCTACCTACCCCACTAAAGTGCCTGATGACTATCTTCCATGCCACTTGACGAGTTCATGAATGTGTGCATTGAGATGCCACCTGCTCATCGACATGATCAAGGTTGCACACATGGTGCTGCTGTCAACCCCCACTGTGCCTCACCCAGTAAAGTGCTTGGTGACCATCATCCATCATCCCTGTCCCTTGCCCTGTCCATGAATGTGTGCATTATAATGCCACCTACTCACTGACATGATCAAGGTTGCACACATGGTGTTGCTGTCAACCACCACTGTGCCTCACCCAGTAAAGTGGTTGGTGACCATCATCCATCATCCCTGTCCCTTGTCCAGTCTATGCATGTGTGCATTATAATGCCACCTACTCACTGACATGATCAAGGTTGCACACATGGTGTTGCTGTCAACCACCACTGCGCCTCACCCAGTAAAGTGCTTGGTGACCATCATCCATCATCCCTGTCCCTTGTCCAGTTCATGCATGTGTGCATTGTGATGCCACCTACTTACTGACAAGATCAAGGTCTCACACATGGTGTTGCTATCCACCACCCCTCTACTTACATGAGTAAAGTGCTTGATGACCATCATCCATCATCCATGTCCCTAGTCCAGTTCATGCATGTGTGCATTGTGATGCCAACAACTCACCGACATGATCAAGGTTGCAAAAATGGTGTTGTGGTCCACCACCACTGTGCCGCCCCCTGTAAAGCGCTTGATGACCATCATCTCTTTTGCAGCGGCCTCGTCTACATGTATCAACTCATTCGGCTTCCTGTGTGTGTGTAGGTGTGTGTGTGTGAATGTGTTTGTGTATTTGTGTTTGTGTGTGTGTGTGCGTGTGTAGGTTTGTAGGTGTAGGTGTGTGTAGGTGTGTGTGTGTGTGAATGTGTTTGTGTATTTGTGTTTGTATGTGTGTGTGCGTGTGTAGGTTTGTAGGTGTAGGTGTGTGTAGGTGTGTGTGTGTGTGAATGTGTTTGTGTATTTGTGTTTGTGTGTGTGTGCGTGTGTAGGTTTGTAGGTGTAGGTGTGTGTATGTGTGTGTGTGAATGTGTTTGTGTACTTGTGTTTGTGTGTGTGTGCGTGTGTAGGTTTGTAGGTGTAGGTGTGTCTAGGTGCATGTGTGTGTATGTGTATGTGTATTTGTGTGTGTGTGTGTGTGTGTGTGTGTGTGTGGTGTGTGTGTGTGTGTGTGTGTGTGTGTAGGTTTCTAGGTGAAGGAGCGTCTAGGTGTGTGTGTGTGTATGTGTTTGTGTATTTGTGTTTGTGTGTGTGTGTGTGTGTGTATGTGTGTGTATGTGTGTGTGTGTGTGCGGGTGTGCGTGTATGTGTGAGTGTGTGTATGTGTATGTGTGTGTATGTGTGTGTGTGTAGGTCTCCCTACATCACCCCATCCACACAAAAGCTATGACTCATACCAATACTCCCATTACGATGGCTAGAGCAAAATCACCTCATGCACCACCACACACCACCACCACCACCACTTCCATCTCCATCACTACCTCCACCCCATCCACATTCTGTTCCCCTACCCCTTCAATACCTAACCCCATCCACAAAAAAGCTATGGCTCATACCGATATTCCCATTATGATGGCTGGAGCAAATGCACCATCATATCCCCCCCCCACCCACACCCATACACACCCACACACATGCACCACCACACACACCACCACCACTTCCATCACCCCCTCCCCCTCCACCCTCTCTCCCCCTTCGTCTTTACTACCTCCCAACATTCACACAAAAGTTATGGCTTACCCCGATATTCCCATTACGATGGCTGGAGCACACACACAACACACACACATGCACCACCACACACCACCACCCACTTCCACCTCCCATCCCCACCTCCACCCTCTATTCCCTCCCCCTTCACTACCTCACCCCATCCACACAAAAGCTATGGCTCATACCGATATTCCTATTACATAGCTAGAGCAAAAGCATCATCCCCCCCCCCCCCCCCATCTCCCCCCCCCCCCCCCCCCCCCCCCCCCCCCCCCCCCCACACACACACACATGCAACACCACACACCATCACACCACCACTTTCCATCCCACCACCTCCCCCTTATTACGATAGCTGGAGCAAAAGCATCCCCCCCCCCCCCCCCCCCCCCCCCCTCCCCCCCCCCCCCCCCCTACACACACACACAAAACACACACATGCACCACCACACACAGGACCACCACTTCCATCACCCCCCTCCCCCTCCACCCTCTCTCCCCCTACGTCTTCACTACCTCACCCCATCCACACAAAAGTTATGGCTTACCCAATATTCCTATAACAATGGCTGGAGCAAAAGCACCATCAAATCTCCCCCCCCCCCCCCCCCCCACACACACACACACATGCACACCACAGACACATGCACCACTTCCAACTCCATCACCACCTCCACCCTCTCTCCCCCTACGCCTTCACTACTTCACCCCATCCACACAAAAGTTATGGCTTACCCCGATATTCCCATTACTATGGCTGGAGCAAATGCACCATCATATCCTCCCCCCACCCACACCCACCCACACCCACACACCCACATGCACCACCACACACACCACCACCACTTCCAACTCCATCACCACCTCCACCCTGTATTCCCCTACGCCTTCACTACCTCACCCCATCCACACCGAAGGTATAGCTCACCTCCAGATTCCTATTACAATAGCTGGAGCAAAAGCATCCTTCCCCCCCCCCCCCCCACCCACCCACACCCACACCCACACCCACCAACATGCACCACCACACCCACCACCACCACTTCCATCACCCCCTCCCCCTCCAAACCTCTCTCCCCCTACGTCTTCACTACCTCCCACCATCCAGACAAAAGTTATGGGCTTACCCAGATATTCCCTAACGATGGCTGGAGCAAAAGCACCATCCCGTCCCCCCCCCCCCCCCCCCCCCCCCCCCCCCCCCCCCCCCCCCCCCCCCCCCCACACACACACACAAACATGCACCACCACAACACACCATCACCACTTCCACCTCCATCACCACCTCCACTCTCTATCCCCCTACCTCACCCCATCTACACAAAAGCTGTGACTCACCCCGATATTCCCATAACGATGGCTGGAGCAAAAGCACCATCACTAATGAGGCACCAGTTGTCCTTGGTGTTTCGGAACAGGGCCTCCTCCAGGTACAGCTGGCTTAGAATGGGGAGGCGATGCACCCGAAGCAGTTTCAAAACTGGCTTGGCCCCATTCATGAGGACCGACTTTAGGGCGGGGTGGGTGGGGGTGGGGAGAAAGGGGGGAGGGGGCGAGGAAGAGGTTGGGGCGTGGGGTGGGTGGGTGGGTGGGGATGGGGAGGAGGGGTAGGGGTAAGGGGTGGGTGGGGGCAAGGAAGGGGTGTGGGTGTGGGTGGGTGGGTGGGGTGGGGGGTGGGGGGTGGGGGGGCTTGGGAGAGGAGCGAGGAGGGGCTAGGAGGTGAGGGGGCGGGGGATGGATTGGGGAGGGGTGGGGCGGGAGGAGGGGGACGAGGAGGGGGTGCCGTTCTACGATAGTCTGGGGGATTAGTGTTGGGGAGTTCAGGTGCTCACTCGGGTCAGTGGAATCGATCGCAGAGCAGAAGAAGATCAGAACTCTCGGGAAAGAAAGGAAGGAAGAAGACGCTAGTAGGCGTGGGTTGAGGGAAGTTGATGATTAGCGCATGAGGCTGGTCGGTGGCGATGGTGCTTGATGGTGCTGCACAGGAGTGCGCCTTGATCAAGCTCGGTCCACGCTGGCATGATGTACAGCGGTAGTACATTCGCTGAGGATGCAAGTTGGCTCACTTTCCGTTCGAAAATTTAGAATTGACAGTTGCCACCTGTGGCGAGAGTTAGCGAAACTATTCCAACCAGACTACTCCTGTCGCCACTGCCTCGCTCTTCCAGCAGTAATTCAGCAGCTTCGTTAAGTTGCTCTTTCTCTTTCCACTATTGTCCTGCTTTCCCAATTCCATCGGCGACTACGGCCTTCAGTCGCCCTAGGCTCACGCCTTCATCCCGGTGTAACACTCCTCTTCTGCGGTTCTGCCACGTAGCACTCATCTCGCACTTGCAGCTTTGCGCTTCGAGATGCCGGAGAGCCACAGCTTGCTCAGGGGTCAAGACCGACGGGACTCGAAACTGCGCTCCTTGCTCTTACAGGCTCTGGGGGATGTGCAGACAATTTCAGGGCTTCTTCAGCCGGTGAGTCATGATAACACCACTACATTCTTGATAGCCAGGTGAATTGAAAGCTTACCCAGGGAAGAAAGACAGGACGGGACACAGGGAGGAAGGGGAAGGGAAAGGGAGACAAGAAGACAGGAAGAGAGAGGGGAAGAAAGAAAGATAGAAAGGAGCCATCCTCCCTCCACCCTCCACCCTGCCACCCTCCCTGCCACCATTCCTCACACTCACACACACTCTTCCCTCCCCCTTCGTTGCTCTGACAACCCTCTGCTCCACCCCCCTCCCCCACTCCAGGCTAAGCTTGCTACCCCCGCCTCGGGAAAGGAGTCCAGCCCGGTCAGCTGCACTCCCCTCTCTGCCATCTGCCCCAACCCTACCGCAGGAGCCCTTACAACCCCTCTGACCGCCCCTGGATCCTCCACCACATATGAAACCGAATCACGTCATATCTTCTCCAACCGACTCTTCGAGACCCTCCCTCAATCGAACGAAAACACACCTGACTTTGTCAGGACCAAGGGGGCTTTGCCCAACCTCCAGAGCCACAAGGCCCCCAAAGCTGCAGCAGCAGGGGAGGAGAACATGGACCCCACCTGGTGGGAGGGGGCTACGCCCAACCACTGGACGGGGGCCACCCCTGATTGGAGGATCTCAGCCAACGTACTCTTGCAGGCAAGTCTCAACGTCTTGTGATGAGTAATTGTACTGATGTGAGTGATGGGTAATTGTACTGATGTGACTTGCCTGCAATAGTACGCAGTAATTGTACTGATGTGAGGATCTCAGCCAACGAACTATTTTAGGCAAGTATCATCATCTTGTACAGTAATAATGGCATGGGGTGTTCGCAGGAGTGAATGCCCCATGGTGGGAGTAAATGCCCCATTGGCGGGATTGAATGCCCCTGTGTTTTGCAGTTATGATGGCATGGGGCGTTGGCGGGAGTGAATGCCCCTTGGTGGGTGTGAATGCCCCATGGTGGGAGTGAATGCCCCATGGCGGGATTGAAACCCCCATTGGCAGGATTGAATGCCCCATGGTGGGAGTGAATGCCCCATGGCGGGATTGAAACCCCCATTGGCAGGATTGAATGCCCCATGGTAGGAGTGAATGCCCCTGCGTTTTGCAGTTATGATGGCATGGAGCGTTGGCGGGAGTGAATGCCCCATGGTGGGAGTGAATGCCCCATTGGCGGGATTGAAACCCCAGTGTTTTGCGTTTGTTTGCGTCTGAAGCCCCGACGTTTTGCAATGATGATTGCATGGGGCTTTTGCGGATGGATGGAGTGGATGCCATTGCGTGGTTGGCATTGTGCATTGCATGGGATGGTGGCGAGAGCAGGGATATTTTTTTCAAATCAAAAAGAGGAAATCTTATTCCTTTTTATTTTATTCCTCCCTATTTTCCTCCCAAAACAGGATCCTCATTCCGATTTGTGTGATTTTATTCAATTTCAGTAAGAAAAAAAAACTTTAATTATTATTGTTAGGTTTTTATTCCGGCAATTTCGGCCAAAACGGGGTCTCGTATTCCGGTTTTCCGGGATGCATTCCGGAAAAAATATCCCTGGGCTCTCGCTCTAGGTTTCATTGCTTGTCATGCGCATGGTGTTTTCAATGTTGTGCAGTTATAATGGCCACCCAAGTTTCAAAAAGCCTTTGTGTCTATTCAGTGGATGATGGCTGTGTGTGTGTGTAGGTTTGTAGGTGTCTGTGTGTGTATGCGTGTGTGTGTGTAGGTCTCCCTACATCACCCCATCCACACAAAAGCTATGACTCATACCGATACTCCCATTACGATGGCTAGAGCAAAAGCACCATCCCCCCCCCCCCCCCCCCCCCCCCCCCCCCCTCCCACACCCACACCCACACCCACACCCACACCCACACCTTGTTCCCTTTGTGACTAGTCAGTGGATGATGGCTGGAGCAAATGCACCATCATATCCCCCCCCCACACCCACACCCACACACATGCACCACCACCCACACCACCAACACTTCCATCACCCCCTCCCCCTCCACCCTCTCTCCCCCTACGTCTTCACTACCTCCCACCATCCACACAAAAGTTATGGCTTACCTCGATATTCCCATAACGATGGCTGGAGCAAATGCACCATGACATCCCCCACCACCACACACACATGCCGCTGTTCAGTGGATGATTTGGATCGGCGTGGGGTACCACGTGGAACTGTCAGCTGTACCGAGCAAAGGCGCCAGCCTGTCGAAGGGCCAGGCGAAGAGATTCAAGGACTTAGGCGAATTTCGATTCCGAGTTGCGACTTCTTATGTCCAATTGCGAGTTTTTTGGCGGAGCCCCCCCTTCTAGGAGTCGGGAGCCCCCAGGGTTACCCATTTGTCCGTTTGTCTGACCGTAAAATTGAAGGCTGACATGCAGAATTGAAGTCAGCCAACTGTCTCATAACTAACTGGCTTAGGTCAGCTCCATAGTTGCCACCTTTCTTTCCGTTGCCAACACGCTCCGCCAATTTTCCGCGTCGCTTGCGACGCTTCATAAGACTTGTCGAAAAGCATGTATAGCAATTGAGCGAAAGATTTGGATTTGCGTTTTGTAGCAAAAAGCCTTTATAATAATTCAGTGGATGATTTGGATTTGCGTTTTATAGCAACAATACATTATAGCAAAGCAGTGGGTGATTTAGAATTGTGTTTTCGAAACACTTTGTAGGTTATACCTCGAATTTGATAATTTTGCCTGAGAAATTTTGCCTGAGAAATTTTTGTCTGAGATTCGAGACTTCTGACAACTGTTGGAAATCTGGCCTGAAAAAGTGGAGGTACAAACTACGAGACCCAAATTCAAATCATCTCCTGAATGGCTATCATCATTTCAACTGAATCCTCGGTGCCACTGGTTTGTGTCGGGAGACCCACCTCCTGGGCGAAATTCCTTGGGATTAAAAAAGGCTGTAATTATGATCCCTTTTCTTGCAGGAAAGCCCGTATGAAGATGAAGACACTGATGCCCCAGCCCGCATCTTCACCTCAGTCCCCCTCAAGAGCATGGAGACAGCTATGGCCTCCTCCGGGACCCCCTCTCCTGCCCTCAGCCGACGAAGTTCCTCCTCCTTCTGCACAGCCACCTCCAAGCTCCCCTCCATTCCCATGCATTTCATGCCTACCCATGCAGGCCCTGCCTTGGCCCGGGCCTCCTCTGTCACCCCCACCTCCAAGCTCCACCCCCCAACACATGCACACGCTGACGCTGCCACCCCCTCTCCCATGCCCTCCTCCTTCGCCACCCCTACCTCCAAGTTCCCTGCCCCATCCGCTTCTCCTGTTGATGACTACATTTTCCCTGGTGCCCTACTGGACTCCAAATGTGCCCCCGGCTCTACGGAGTCAAACGGGTCGTATGAACATCACACTAGCCCCTCGGACCCAGCCCTTGTAACGCCACGCTCTGCGCAGAGCCTGGGTACTGAGGACCTGGGCTTCAGCCCCACCTTCATCCTCCAGGCCCCCTTCGCTGCCCCCGCCCCCTCAACGTGCCCCCCAGGCCGAGGAGGGGGGCTTAGCCCGTTCGAAGCCACGTCCAAGGCTGCTGATCCTGCCTTTTCGTTTGGGCAGAAGTGGGATGTGCAGAAGCAGAAGCAGAAGCAGGGGCAAGCTACAGGGAGTCCCAGATACTGGACGCGCGCAGGTGCTCAATTATTTGATCAAGGTACCTGCCCATATATATGTAGGTAGGCAGGCACGCATAGGTCCATTGATGTAGTTACATACTTAGATATGCATGTATGTATAGGTCTATAGATGAAGGTAGGTAACAAGGTATGCAGGCTGGCATGTATGCTTGTATAGGTCCATAAATATGTCATATATGATATATGTAGGAAGCTAGGTATGAATGTACTCGTAGGTCCATGCATATACTGTAGGTCCATGCATATACTGTAGGTCCATGCATATACTGTAGGTCCATGCATATTCTGTAGGTCCATGCATATAGGTACATGGGTATGCATGTATGCACAGGTCCATATAGGTGGGTGGATAACAACCTGGGGCTATATAGGTGGGTGAGGGGAGGTCCAACAAGTTAGGTCCATATAGGAGGGTGAGGGGAGGTCCATATAGGTGGGTGGATAACAAGTTAGGCCGGCTGTATATCCATATGGGTATCCATGTGGGTCCATATAGGTGGGTGGATAACAAGTTAGGCAGGCTGTATGATTTGATTTTTGCTTGCCCGGTGCCTAGAGCAAATTCGAACGGAAAGTTACCACAACCTCCACACTCCCACCTTCCAGGACCAGACAACCATGCCGAGGCCAGCAGCCAGCCAGAAAGCAACCAACCCGCAAACGAGCCCACTCCCACTACTCCTCTCAGCTCTAGGGGGGTCTGTGAGCAGCACCTACCCACCCCCAGCACCACCAACTCTCAACCCAAGGCAGGCCATGTGCCCATGGTCATCGCCCGCCTCAACGCTGCCAATCTGCTGATGGTGGATGCTATGCACCCCACTCCTACAACCCCTGCCTCTCACAACAGACCTGCCTCTTGGTCCCATGTTGACGGCATGCGCGTGAGTCGTGGTGCCCTGTGGAGGACAGGCTCGCATGATGGCTGCAGTGAGAATGGGGACACACCCAAGAGCTTTGACTTCACCCCCCATGCATGCGCAGGCCTCCAGTGGTGGCAATAGGTCAGGATGGCTATGCGGGTGGTGGCAGTAGGTTGCTAGGTATGCAGTTGGTTGGTTGGTTGGCCTCCAGTGGTGGCAGTAGGTTGCTAGGTATGCAGTTGGTTGGTTGGTTGGTTGGTTGGCCTCCAGTGGTGGCAGTAGGTTGCTAGGAATGCAGTTGGTTGGTTGGCCTCCAGTGGTGGCAGTAGGTTGCTAGGAATGCAGTTGGTTGGTTGGTTGGTTGGCCTCCAGTGGTGGCAGTAGGTTGCTAGGTATGCAGCCAACTCCTTGAACCTCCCGGCTACCTTAACAGATACTTGCTTGCCCAATGAAGGCCCAATGGCACACCGTTGTAACCTTGTCGAAACGATGCATATCGTTGTAACCCATTGGTCACGTTAACTGTACTTCCTCATGTACTGCTTTACACGTAAGCGCCTTAGTGTCTCAGAAGATCGGAAACACGGTTGTTCAGGACGCTGCGTCCTCTGTCGCCAACGCAACATCGAAGGGTCCAAAGTAGTACTTCGTATTCCTATCAAAAAATGATCAAATGGCGTCCTACTTACTTTTTACTACAAATGGCGTCCTACTTACTACAAATGGCGTCCTACTTATTTTACTCAAAATGGCGTGCCTACTTACTAGCAAATGGCGTCCTACTTACTTTTTACTACAAATGGCGTCCTACTTACTTTTTACTACAAATGGCGTCCTACTTACTTTTTACTACATGTCGTCGTCTACTTACTCAAATGGGCGTCCCGACTTATACTTTTTTACACATGGCGTCCTACTCTACTACAAGATGGCGTCCTACTAACTTTTTACTAACAAATGTCGTCTACTTACTCAAATGGCGTCCTACGTAGCTTTTTAAATACTACAATGTGCGTCCTACTTACTACAATGGCGTCTACTTTACTTTTTACTAGCAAGCATCCATATCTTACTACAAAGCGTCCTACTATTACTTTTAGCTAACAATGGCGCGTCCTACTTACGTTACTACAAATGGGCTTCCTAAACTTACTTTTTTACTACAAATGGCGTCCTACTTACTACAAATGGCGTCCTACTTACTTTTTACTACAAATGGCGTCCTACTTACTACAAATGGCGTCCTACTTACTTTTTACTACAAATGGCGTCCTACTTACTACAAATGGCGTCCTACTTACTTTTTACTACAAATGGCGTCCTCTTACGAGCAAATGGCGTCACTACTTACTTTTCTACAAGATGGCTGTCCTACTACCTACAAATTGCGTCCTGCTATACTTTTCTACTTAGCAAATGGCGTCCTACATAACTTTTACTACAATGCTTCCTTAGCTTACTTTTACTACAAATTGCGTCCTACTTACTACAAATGGCGTCCTACTTACTTTTTACTACAATTGGGCGTCGCATACTTACTACTAAATGGCGTTCTATCTTACTACAACTGGCGTCCTAACCTTAGCTTTTTACTAGCATAAGGCTCCTACATTACTACAAATGGTCGTTCCTACTTACTTTTTACTACAAATGGCGTCCTACTTACTTTTTACTACAAATGGCGTCCTACTTACTTTTTACTACAAATGGCGTCCTACTTACTACAAATGGCGTCCTACTTACTTTTTACTTACAAATGGCGTCCTACTTACTACAAATGGCGTCCTACTTACTTTTTACTACAAATGATGGTCGTCCGCTACATTAAAACGAACTGACCAAATGGACGTCTATAACAATGTACATGTTTTACCCGTACACATTGTCGTCCTAACTTACTCAAATGGCGTCGCTACTACTTTTTAAGGCTAGCAAATGGCGTGCCTAACTTACTACCAATGTGCGTCCCTGCTTACTTTTTACTACAAATGGCGTCCTACATACTTTTTACTACAATTGGCGTCGCTATCTACTTTACTTTTACTTACTACAATATGTGCTCCACTTAGCTAGTCAATGGCGTCCACTTCCTTTTTTTACTTCCATACAAATGTGGCGTCCTACTTACGTACAATGGCGTCCTTACCACTTACTTAGGCAATATGCGTCCTACTATACTTTTACTAGCAAATGTGCGTCCTACTTTGACTACAAAATGGCGTCTACTTACTGTTTACTACAAATGGGCTGTCCTAGCTTACTACGAACTGGCGTCCTTTACTTACTTTTTACTAACAATATTGCGTCCTATCTTACTTAGCAAATGGGCGTCCTACTTACTTTTTACTTCAAATGGCGTCCTACTTGCTTTTTACTACAATGTGCGTGCTTATACTTACTACAACTGGCGTCTACTTACGTTTTACTACAATTGGCGTGCCATACTTACTAGCAATGGGGCGTCCTACTTACTACAAATGTGCGTCCTAAACTTACTACAATAGCGTGCACTACTTACTTTTTATCTACAAATGGCGCCTACTTTACTACCAATGGGCACCTACTTGCTTTTACTACAATGCGCGTCCTACTTACTACAAATGGCGTCCTACTTACTATTTACTACAAATGGCTTCCTACTACTTACTAAAAATGGCGCCTACTATACTACGAATGGGCGTCTCTCATACTTACTATTTCCTAACAACTGGCGTTCTACTACTTTTTACTACAACATGGCGTCCTACTTACTTTACAAATGTGGGCGTCCTACTTCTTTTTTACTTAGCAAATGGCGTCCTACGTACAATAACTACAATGGCAGTCCTATGTTCTTACTACTTTTTACTACAAATGCTGTCCATACTACTACAATGGCGTCTACTTACCTTTTACTACAAATGGCGTCCTACTTACTACAAATGATGGCGTCCTACTTCCTTTTTTACTGAGCAATGCGTCACTACTTACTTTTAGCTACAAATGGCGTCCTAACTAAGCTACCATGGGCGTCGACTACTGTAGCTTTTACTCCAAATTTTCCCCGAGTGGCTGAACAACACAGAAAGAATGAGGTGGTGGATAGAGCACTACATCGCCTCGCTCAATGAGACACTGTCAAATGTGTGGGTTCCAAAGTAACTGAGGATGAAATTCATATGTTTGATGTGCTTTTTTTATTTATGATATTCGCCTCCGATACCGCAGAATGCTGTTTACAGATATTTATACATGTCCATGAGGATAGACAGACTTAACACCGTAGGAATGTGGAGAGATTCTGCTAGATTCCACATTCAGTAACCTTATTAATGGAAATGGCACTTAAGTCTTTTTGGAGTCATACCTAGCTCGACAACTTATCTTTCTATTACTTGTAGTAAGAGGCAGAAGACAGGAATGGCCTGGAAGTCTGCTGTAGTGTCAAAAAAACCGTAATTTATTATGCCTTTTTTTTGCATTCTATGAGACTTCTCATTTGTTAGCTTCTTATATCCTCACGCACTGTTAAGTGGTTAAGGATGCTGGGTCTGCTCTAAGTGGTTTAATACGCTACGCCACACCAAAAACGGTGGTTGGAGTTTGGTTTGTTTGTCCATCGACACACGCCCTGATGTAATGGGGTTTTTTGCTTTGTGGGTGTCTTTTATCTTTTTGTTTAAAGGGCACAGTAGTCTCTATATCAGACAACCACCTCTCGGTTCAAGTGACTATTAATGCATGTATGTAATGTAATGTAGATGTAATGTAAATGGCGTCCTACTTACTAACAAATGGGGCGTCCTATCTGACTTTTTACTCTACCAAATGGCCGTCTACTTCACTACAAATGGCTCTACTTTACTTTTTACTTACAAATGGCGTCCTACGTACTATTTACTCAATTGCGTCCTATCATACTTTTTAGCTACAAATGGCGTCCTACTTACTTTTACTTACAAAATGGCGTCCTACTTACTGTTACTACAAATGGCGTCCTACATTACTTTTTACGACAAATGGCGTCCATACTTACTTTTACCAGCAAATGGCGTCGCTACATACGTTTACTAACAAATTGCTTCCTACTACTGTTTACTTACAAATGGCGTCTCTAGCTTAACTACAAATGGCTTCCTACTCTTACGTACTTTTATCTACAAATGGCAAGTCCCTACTTACTACAAGAATGGGCGTCCTTAACTTACTTTTACTATCAAATGCCGTCCGTACTTACTACAATTGCGTCCTACTTACTTTTACTATACAAATGTGCGTGCCTACTTCATACGAAAATCCGCGTCTCTTAGATCTTACTGTTTAACTACAATGGCGTCCTACACTTATCTTACTACGATGGCGGGCCTACTTTCTATTTACTACAAATGGCGTCCTACTTACTATTTACTACAAATGGCGTCCTACTTACTACAAATGGCGTCCTAACCTGTCTACAATAGGGGCAGTCTTTTCTACTTACTTCTACCAATGGGCGTCCTACTTACTGTTTACTAGCACATGGTGGCTGTCCTACTTACACTACAAATGGGCGTCTGCTACTTACTTTTTACTAGCAAATTGCGGTCCTACTTACTTTACAAATGGCGTCCTACTTACTACTACATAATGGCTTCTAACTTAGCACAGCAAATGAGCGTCCTACTTACTTTTTACTACAAATGGCGTCCTACTTACTTTTTACTCTACAAAAATTGCGGCCTACATACTTTTACTACAATTGCGTCCTGACTTACTATTTTATCTACACAATGATGGGCGTCTCTACTTACTACAAATGGAGCGTCCTCTTACTTTTATACTAGTCAAAGGGCGTCGCTACTTACTACTACAAATGGGCGGTCCTACGTACTTGTTAAGGCTACAAATGGCGTCCTACTTACTACAAATGGCGTCCTACGTTTACTGTTTAACACGTTTAGCAAATGTCGTCCTACTTACTACGTTATGGCGTCCCTTAACTTACTTTTTATCTACAAATGGCGTCCTACCTTACTACAGATAGCGTCTTACTTACTTTTTACATACAAATGCGTTCGCTACTACTTACTTTTACTAGCAAAATGGCGTCCTACTTTACTACAAATGCGTCTAACTTACATTTTTACTTGTAGAAAAAAAAACAAATGGCGTCCTACTTACTAGCAAATGCGTCCTACTTCTGTTTCACTACAAATGGCGTCCTAACGTACTATCAGATGGCGTCCCTACTTACTTTTTTACTCTACAAATAAACGTCTAACTTACTATGTACTATCAAATGGCGTCCATACTTAGCTCATACTACAAATGGCGTCCTAACTTTCTCTCTAGCAAATGGCGTCCTATTTACTACAAATGGCGTCCTACTTACTTTTTACTTCAAATGGCGTCCTACTTACTACAAATGGCGTCCTACTTACTTTTTATCTTTTACTACAATGGCGTCCTACCTAACTTCAGCTACAAATGGCGTCCTCTTACTAACCAAATGGCGTCCTACTTACTACAAATGGCGTCCTACTTACTTTTTACTACAAATGGCGTCCTACTTACTTTTTACTACAAATGGCGTCCTACATACTTTTTACTACAAATGGCGTCCTACTTACTTTTTACTACAAATGGCGTCCTACTTACTACAAATGGCGTCCTACTTACTTTTTACTAACAATGCGTGCCTACTTAACTAGCAAATGGCAGTCCTACTTATCTTTTTACTACAAATGGCGTCCTACTTACCTACAAAATGCGTCCTTACTTACTTTTTACTACAATGCAGTTCGCTACTACTACAAATGGGGCTCCTACTTACTGTTTATACTAGCAAATGGCGTCGCTACTACTACAATGGCGTCCTATCTCCTACTTTTTACTTACACATGGCGTCCTACTTTTACGTTTTACTCACTACAATGGCGTCGCTAGCTTACTACAAATGGCGTCCTAGACTTTTCTACAAATGGCGTCCTACTTAGCTACAAATGGCTCCTACTTACCTTTTATCTACAAATTGGCGTCTCTACTTACTTACGAAATGGCTTTCCTACTTACTTGTAGATTACAAATGGGCGTCACTACTACTTACTTACAAATGGCGTCTCTAGCTTGGTTTGTCTTATACAATGGGCGTCCTACTTACTACAAATGGCGTCCTACTTACTATTTACTACAAATGGCGTCCTACTTACTACAAATGGCGTCCTACTTACTTTTACTACAAATGGCGTCCTACTTACTACAAATGGCGTCCTACTTACTTTTTACTACAAATGGCGTCCTACTTACTCACAAATGGCGTCCTACTTACTTTTTACTACAAATGGCGTCCTACTTACTACAAATGGCGTCCTACTTACTTTTTACTACAAATGACGTCCTACTTACTACAAATGGCGTCCTACTTACTTTTTAGCTTAACAAATGGGCGTCCTAACTTATGCTACAGAATGGGCCCTTCCTAACTTACTATTTTTTACTACAAATGGCGTCCTACATTTTACTACAAATGGCGCCTCTTACTTTTTAAACGACAATGGGCGTCCCTACTTATACAAATGGTCGTCCTTACTTACTGTTTACCTACCAAGATGCGTCCTCTTACTAACACACAGTATGCTTCCTTACTTAGCTTTTTACTTACAAATGGCGTCCTACTTACGTTTTACCCTACAATGGCGTCCTACTACTACAATATGGGCGTCCTACTTTCTAGCAAATTGGCGTCCTACTTACTATCAAATGGCAGTCCTAGCTTACGAATTTTTACTACAAATGGTCGTCTCTCCTTACTACAATGGCGTGCCGTAACTGTACTTTTTATCTATCAAATGGCGTCCTACTTACTTCAAATGGCGTGCTACTTGCTTTTTACTACAAATGGCGTCCTCAGCTTACTTACAAATGGCTCCTAGCGTTGCTTTTTACTACAAATGGCGTCCTACTTACTACAAATGGCGTCCTACTTACTTTTTACACTACTAACAATGGCGGCTACCTTACTACCAATGGCGTCCTAAGCTTACTTTTTACTCTACAAATGCGTTGCCTACTTACTAACACATTGCGTCCTACTTACTCACAATATAGCGTCCTACTTCTTCACTACAAATGGGCGTCCCTACTTACTTTTTACTACAAATGGCGTCCTACTTACTTTTTACTACAAATGGCGTCCTACATACTTTTTACTACAAATGTTGCGTCGCTACTTATACTTAGCGTTTTTATCTCTAGCAATGGTTCACTACTTACTACAAATGCGTCCTACTTACTTTTTTAACTAACAAATGGCGTCACTACTTCACTACAAATGGCAGTTCCTACTTACTTTTTACCACAAATGGCGTCCTACTACTTATCAAATGGCGTCGTCTACTTACCCTGTTACTTACTAAATCGCGTCTACTACGAGCCGATGGCGTCCTACTACTTTTTAACTACTAAATGGCGTCCTAACTTACTACAGATGGCGTCCTAACTTACTTTTTACTCACAAATGGCGCGCTACTTACTTTTTAAACTACCTAATGGTCTCCTAACTTAGCTAGCAAATGGCGTCCTACTTACTTTTTACTACAAATGGCGTCCCTAAACTTACTAGCAAATGGCGTCTACTTACTTGTTTACTACAAAATGGCGGTGCCTTACTTACTACAGAGATGGCGTCCTACTTACTTTTGACTACAATATACGTCTACTTACTATTTACTATTCTACTACTAGAACTACAAATTGCGTCCATTACTTACTACAAATGGCGTCCTATCTTTCTACTACAATCGTCCTATTTACTTTAACTCACAAAATGGGCGAGTCCTACTTACTTTTTTACTTTCAAAAAATGGGAAATGTCTCCTACTTACCTACAAAATGGGCGTCCTAACTTACTTTTTAGGCTCAGTACAAATGGGCGTCCTACTTACTACAACTTGCAGTCCTACTTATACAAATGTGCGTCCTACTTACAGCAAATGGCGTCCTATCTTACTTTTTAGCCACAAATGGCGTCCTTTCACTTACTTATTTACTACATAATGGCGTCCTACATACTTTTTTACTACAACCAATGGCTTCCCCTACTTACTTTTACTACAAATGGCGTCCTACATACTACAAATGGCGTCCTTACTTACGTTTTTATACAATGGCGTCGCTACTTACGCTACAAATGTGGGCGTCCTACTTATCTTTTTACTACAAATGGCGTCCTACTTACTATTTACTACAAATGGCGTCCTACTTACTTTTTACTACAAATGGCGTCCTACTTACTACAAATGGCGTCCTACTTACTGTTTACTACAATGGCTCCTACTTATCTTAGCATAATGCGTCCTACTTACTTGTTAGCGATCAATGCGTCACTTACTACGTTTTACTAACAAATGGCGTCCTACTTACTTATTACTACAAATGGCGTCCTACTTTCTACAAATGGCGTCCTACTTACTACAAATGGCGTCCTACTTACTTTTTACTACAAATGGCGTCCTACTTACTACAAATGGCGTCCTACTTACTTTTTACTACAAATGGCGTCCTACTTACTTTTTACTACAAATGGCGTCCTACCTTTGGTCTCTTTATACTACTACAAATGGCTGTCCTACTTACTTACTAAATGGCCGTCCTACTTACTATTTTACACAGATAATGGTCGTTCTACTGAGTACTACAAATGGCGTCCTACTTACGTATTACTTTACTACAAATAGAGCAGTCCTAACTTACTACAAATGGCTCCTCTTATCTTTTTAACGTACAATGGCGTCCTCTAACTTTACTACCAAATGGCGTCCTACTTACTTTTTACTACAAATGGCGTCCTACTTACTACAAATGGCGTCCTACTTACTTTTTACTACAAATGGCGTCCTACTTACTACAAATGGCGTCCTACTTACTTTTTACTACAAATGGCGTCCTACTTACTACAAATGGCGTCCTACTTACTTTTTACTACAAATGGCGTCCTACTTACTACAAATGGCGTCCTACTTACTGTTTACTACAAATGGCGTCCTACTTACTACAGATGGCGTCCTACTTACTTTTTACTACAAATGGCGTCCTACTTACTATTTACTACAAATGGCGTCCTACTTACTACAAATGGCGTCCTACTTTCTACAAATATAATGCGTCCTGCATACTTACTACAATGCGTCCTACTTTTACTTTTGACTAGCAAATGGCGTCCCTACTTACCTAAAAATGGGCGTCCTACTTACGTTTACTACAGAAAATGGCGTCCCTCTTACTAACATAATGGCGTCCACTGTACTTACAACTGGCGTCCCTACTTTACTACAAATGGCGTCCTACTTACTTTATTACTACTTAGCAAATTGCGTCACTACCTTTACTTTTTTACTAGCAAATTGCGTTCTTCTACATACTTTTTTACTACAAATGGCGTCCTCCTTACTTGTTACTACAAATGGCGTCCTGACTTACGGACTAAATGGGCGTCTACTTCACTTTTTTACTACAAATGGACAGTCGCTACTTAGCTACAAATGGCGTCTCTACTTACTTTTACTTAGCAAATGGGCGTCCTACTTACCTACAAAATGGGCGTCCTACTATACTGTTTACATACACTAATGGCCGCCACTTTACTATCAGATGGCGGTCCTACTTACTTTTACTATCAAATGGCGTCCTACTTGACTAGGGTAACAAAATGGCGTCCTACTTACTTTTATCAATACTAAACTGGCCCGTCCTACATTTGGCTACAAAATGGCGTCTAGCTTACGGTTACTACAAATATGGCGTTCCTACTTACTTACTAGCAAGATGTGGCGTCCTACTTAGACTTTTTCTCTACAAATGGCGTCCACTTACGTTTTAACTACAAATGGCGTCCTAACTTATCTTACTACAATGGCGTCCACTTCTACAAATGCGCTGTCCTACTTACTACAATGGCGTCCTACTTATACTTTTTACTAATCTAGCAATGGCGTCCTACTTACTGAACGTAAATGGCGTCCTACACTTTTTGTACTACAAAGGACCGTCCGCCTTACGACAAATGGATGGGTCCTACTTTGCTTTTTTACTAAAACAAATGGCCGTCCTACTTACTACAAATGGCGTCTACTTACTATGATAGCTAAGCAAATGGCGTCCTACTTAACTACAATGGCTTCCTATTACTTTTAAACTACAAATGCGTCCTTACTTACTACAAATGGGCGTCTACTTTACTTTTTACTATAAATGGCGTCCTACTTACGTACAAAGGGCGTCTACTTAACTTTTATCATACAATGGCGTTCCTCCTACTACAAATGGCCGTCCTACTTACTTTTATCTTCAGAATGGCGTCCCTATACTTACTACAAATGGCGTCCTACCTACTTTTTACTACAAATGGCGTCCTACTTACTACAAATGGCGTCCATACTTACTTTTTAACTAGCAAATGGCGTTCCTACTTACTTTTTTTATACTACATATGGCGGCCTACGTACTACAAATTGGCGTCCTTACTTACGTTTTACTACAAATGGCTTCTCTATTAACTACTACTAATGGCGATCGTCTTACTTTTTACTATCAAATGGCGTCGCTACCTTACTACAAATGGCATCCTACTATTTACTACTTTTAAACCTACTAATGGCGTCCACTTACTTATTTACTACAAATGGCGACCACATAGCTTTTTCACTACAAATGGCCGTCCTACTTAGCTTTTAGAACTACAAATGGGCGTCCTACTTACTACAATGGCGTCTACTTACTTTTTACTACATAATGGCGTCTATCTTCTACAATGGCTGTCCTACTTACACTTTTTAACTTTACTACTAAATGATGGCCGTCCAACTTACTACAACTGGCGTCATACTTACTTTTTAACTACTAGTGGCGTCCTACTTACTTACTACTACACATGTCGTCCTGACTTACTGTTTACATACAAATGGCGTCCACTTACGACAAATGGCGTCTCCTACTTACTTTTTACTAGCAAATTCGCGTCCTACTTACCTATTTACTACAAATGTCTTCCTACTTACTATGCAAATGGCGTCCTACGACTTTTTACTACAAATGGCGTCCTAACTTACTACAGTAATGGCGTCCCTACTTACTTTTTACATACAATGGCAGGTCTATCTCTTACTTTTTATTAGTTCTTATCATAATGGCGTCCTACATTACTAAATGGTGTCCTACATTACTTTTTACTATCAAAGGCGTCCTTACTTACTTTTTACTACAATGGCGTCCTACTTACTTTTTACTACAAATGGCGTCCTACTTACTTTTTACTACAAATGGCGTCCTACTTACTACAAATGGCGTCCTACTTACTTTTTACTACAAATGGCGTCCTACTTACTTTTTACTACAAATGAACAAGACCGACACTACTTTTTAACACTTACAAATTTGCGACTTACTACTTTTTCACTAGCAAATGCTGTCCTCCTTACTTTTTCTATAAATGCTCCTAACTTTGCTACAAATGGCGTCCTACTTACGACAAATGGCTTCCTACTTCATACAAAATGCTCGTCTACTTACTACATAATGGCCGTCCTACCTTACTTGTTACTACAAATTGTGGGCCTACTAGCTACAAATGATGCTCCTACTTACTTTTTATCTGACAAATGGCGTCGCTACTTAATATCGAATGGCGATCCGTACTTCCTTTTTACATGCAAAATGGCGTCCTACTTACTACCAAACTGAGACTGGCGTCCTAACTTACTTTTTTACTACAAAATTTTGGCGTCCTACTTACTTTTTAACTACAAATTGCGACCTACATATCTTGTTACTACAATGGCGTCTCTACTTGACTTTTTAATTCTTACAAAACTGCGTCCTACATTTACTCTATGCAAATTGGCGTGCCTACTAGCTTTTTACTACTACGGCGCTCTACTTACTAACAAACGGCGTCCTATTTACACAACATCTTTTTACTACAAATGGATGGCGTCCAACTTGTATCTACACATGGCGTCCTACCTTGACTTTTTACTAGCTTAAATGGCGTCTACTTCTACACAGGCGTCCGACTTACTGTTTACACAAATGGCGAAAGTCCATACCTTACTATCAATGGCGTCCTACTTTACAATTTTTTACTACATAATGGCGTCCATACTTAACTATTTACTACTACAAATGTCGTCCTACTTAGCGTCAGAATGCTCCTATCAATACTTGTTTAACTACGAAAATGGCAGTCCTACTTCCTATCGAATGGCGTCTCCTACTTCTTTTTCCTACACAAATGGCGTCCTACTTACTTTTTAGCTACCAAATGGCGTCCTACGTTACTAGCAATGGTGTCGTGCTACTTACTTTTTATCATCAAATGGGTCCTACTTACTTTTTTCTAAAGATTGCGTTCCTACTTTCTCACTTCCTACAAATGGGCGTCGGCTACTTCCTTTTTACTATACAATGGCGTCCTACTTACTACAAATGGCTTCCTATCTCTACTTTACTTTTTACTATCAAACTGGCGTCCACTTTACTTTTTACTACAAATGACGACCTACATACTTTTTACTACAAATGGCGACCTACATACGTTTTACTACAAATGGCGTCCTACTTACTTTTTTACTACACGTGTGGGCTTCCACGTAGGAGATAACGACAATGGAGCCGAGTAGCTTTACTTATCAAATGGCGTCCTACTTTCTACAAATGGCGTCCTACTTACTACAAATGGCGTCCTACTTGACTATTTACCGTGGTGTGTCGTATCAAATGGCGTCCACTTTAGCTTACAATGGCGCCTACTTACTTTTACCTGCCTACAAATGGCGTCCTACTATACTACAAC
>JACBWV010000003.1:69246-126733 GCA_013435795.1 Chlamydomonas sp. ICE-L
GGGGTGGGGTGGTGTCGGGGGTGGGGGGATCTAAGGGAGGTGGTAGGGAAGGCAGCCTTGTGTAGCATACCTGTGTATAGTGTTGAGGGGTGGGGGGTGGTGTGGGGTAGGGGGTGGTGGGTGGGGTGGTGCAGGGTGGGGTGGGGGTGGTGGGAGCTAAAGGGAGGTAAGGGAAGGCAGATTTGTTAGAAGCCTGATATAGTGTTGAGGAGTGTGGTGGGGGGGGGGTGGGTGGGGGATGGGGGGGGGGTGGGGTGGGGTACAGGGTGGGGGGGGTGGGGTGATGGGGTGGGGTGGGGAGTAGTGGTGGGAGCTAAAGGGAAGTGTAAGGGAAGGCAGATTGTAGCATTCCTTATTATAGTGTGGAGGGGGGGTGGGGTGGGGTGGGGTGGGTGGGGGTGGGGTGCGGTGGGTAATAGGCTTAGTGGTACTTGGGCGGGGGAGCTTTGGGAGAGATGATGATGGCCGGGCCCTGTTCCGGTACTGGCGGGCTCGGTGGGGGGGGGGTGGGGGTGGGGGAAATTGTGTGTGTTTTTTTTTGTGTGGGGGAAGACTGTTGAAATTGGGGTTGTTTGGCTTTTTCCCTTGGTTGCTATAAGAAAAGTTGAAAGCAAGCAGAACGCAATTTCATGTATTGGGGGGCTTCACCTTCCTTTGTCGGTGGAAGCCCACCCAATTGTAAACAGCAAACACCAGACAACACCCCACCGCACACCCAAAAAAAAACCAAAACACCCACCCCCACCCCAACCCCAACCCCCACCCCACCCCACCCCCCCCCCCCCCCCACCACACACACCCCTCCCAACACACCATACACTGAGTGAGGCAGCGCAAGTCGTCAGCCGCAGAATCTCCAGCAACGCTTGACCAATCTTCCCATTTGTCGCTGCTTTTCCTTTGGCGGTGATGCAGTTTTAGCTCAACAGGCCTCCCCAAAAGGTCAAAAGCTACCTCCCCTTACCTCCCCCCCCACCCCCCACCCCCCAATTCCCCAAACCCCTAAACAAGAACGAGGCAGCGCCAGTCATCGGCTGCAGAAGCTCCAGCAACGCTTGACCAATCCTCCCATTCTACTTTGCATATTGTAGGAGTGGCACCACCATTCGAACTGAATCCTCCGTGTCGCTGGTTTGTGTCGGGAGACCCACCTCCTGGGGTGAGAGTCCTTTCATAACTAAAAAAAAAAATCTGCGCTGCTTTTTCTTTGCCAGAGATACAGTTTTAGCTCAACAGGCTTCCCCAAAAGGTCAAAAGCTACCTCCCCTTACCTCCTCCCCACCCCCCCCACACCCTACCCCCAATTCCCCAAACCCCTATACAAGAACGAGGTAGCGCAAGTCATCGGCTGCAGAAGCTCCAGCAACGCTTAACTGACCCTTCCATTGACGGTGTTTTCTTTGCCGGCGAAGCCCCTCCAACCTCAAACCAGGCCTCCAACAAGGTCCAAAAGCTTACCTCCTCCCCCCCCCCCCCCCCCCCCCCCCCCCCCTCACCCCCACCCGCAGCACCTCACGACCAATCCCCAAACCCCTAAACCCAACCCCAAACACCAACCCCAACCCAACCCAACCCCAACCCAACCCCAACCCCAAAAACCCCAACCCAACCCCAACCCCAAACACCCAAACCCACAACCCCAACCCCAACCCCAACCCCCAAACCCCCAAGCCCCAACACCAACCATACCCAACCCCACCCCAACCCCAAACGCCATACAGGAAGAGGCAACGGCCAGTCATCGGCTGCAGCAAGCTCTAGCAACGAGTAAATGACCATTCCATCCGACGATTGCACTTTCCTTTTGCTGGTGAAGTAGTCAATGCTTAAAAGTACCACTTTCACCCCCCCCCCCACCCCACACACACCAACAATGTCACACACAAAAACACACCCACCCAACCTACACACACACACACCACACAAACAACACACAACACGCCAAACACACACACACCACACACAATGTCACACACGCAAACCACCCCCCCCCCCCCCATCCCCCCCCCCCCCACACACACACACACACACACAACACACACACACACCACACAACACACAATGCCCCCACCCCCCCCCCCCCCCCCCCCCCCACACACACCACACACAACCCCACACACACCACAACACACATAGGAACGACGGGCAGCGCCAGTCATCGGCTGCACAAGCTCCAGTAACGCATAACTGACCCTCCCATTCGACACTGCTTTTTCTTTGCTGGTGAAGTAGTCCAAGCTCTAAAGATACCCCCCTACCCCACCCCACACCCCACACCCACATACACACACACACACACACACACACACACCCCACACACACCCCCCCCACACACACACACAATGTCACACCCACCCACCCACCCACCCACCCACACATAGGAACGAGGCAGCGCCAGTCATCGGCTGCACAAGCTCCAGTAACGCATAACTGACCCTCCCATTCGACACTGCTTTTTCTTTGCTGGTGAAGTAGTCCAAGCTCTAAAGATACCCCCCCACCCCACCCCACACCCACAACCCACATACACACACCACACACACACACACACACACACACAATGTCCCCCCCCCCCCCACCCACCCACCCACACACACACACACACACACACACACACACACACACACACCACACACACACACACACACACACACACACACAGGAACGAGGCAGCGCCAGTCATCGGCTGGAGAAGCTCCAGCAAAAATTAAACGACCCTTCCATTCGGCGCTGCTTTTCCTTTGCTGGTGATGCTGTCCAAGCCCACCAGGCTGCCGCAAAAAGCCCCGCTGGACCCCCCCCACCCCCCCCCTGGACTCCCTCGCCCAAAGTCCTACATGGGCAAGCTAAACAACCTGGGCAGCAACGAGCGGGAGCAGTGCACCGAGCAGGGGTCGGTGCGGGAGCAGTGCACGGTGCAGGGGCAGCAACCTGGTCAGCATCGAGCGGGAGCAACCCCGGGGGGCAGCAGTGCACCGAGGCGAAGTGATGGGGGGGATGTGCGCTTGCACATGTTGGATGATAATGGGGAAGTGCTGCCGGAAGTGGAGGAGGAGGAGGAGGAAGAGGGGGAGGAGGATTTGCCGTTTGAGCTGCGCGTGTTGGAGGCGGCGTTGGGGGAGGTGAGATGCCCTTGATAGTGTGGGGTGGTGGTAGTGGGTGGGGGGGGTTAGTGGTGGTGGTGGTGGTGTGGGAGGGGGGGAGAGAAGGAGGTGGAGGAGGAGGAAGACGAGGGGGAGGAGGATTTGCCGTTTGAGCTGCGCGTTTTGGAGGCGGCGTTGGGGGAGGTGAGATGCCCTTGATAGTGTGGGGTGGTAGTGGTGTGTGTGTGGGGGGTTAGTGGTGGTGGTGGTGTGTGTGTGGGGGGTTAGTGGTGTGTGTGGGGGGGGTTAGTGGTGGTGGTGGGGTTGGTGGTGGTGGTGTGGGAGAAGGGGAGAGAAGGAGGTGGAGGAGGAGGAAGATGAGGGGGGGGAGGATTTGCCATTTGAGCTGCGCGTGTTGGAGGTGGCGTTGGGGGAGGTGAGATGCCCTTGATAGTGTAGTGTGGAGGGGGTGGGGGTGGGGGTTAGTGGTGGTGGTGGTGGTGTGGGAGGGGGGGAGAGAAGGAGGTGGAGGAGGAGGAAGACGAGGGGGAGGAGGATTTGCCGTTTGAGCTGCGCGTGTTGGAGGCGGCATTAGGGGAGGTGAGATGCCCTTGATAGTGTGGGGTGGTGTGTGGGGTGGGGGGGGGCGGGGTAGTGGTGGTGGTGGTGGTGGGAAGTGCTGCCAGATGTGGAGGAGGAGGAGGAGGAAGACGAGGGGGAGGAGGATCTGCCATTTGAGCTGCGCGTGCTTGAGGCGGCGTTGAGGGGGAGGTGAAATGCCCTGCATGATGTCTGAGTGGTGGTGGTGGTGTTTTGGGGGGGGTCGGGGGGGAGAGAAGGAGGAGGAGGAGGAAGAGGAAGAAGAGGGGTGGGGGGAGGATCGGCTGATTGAACTGCGAGTGTTGGAGGCGGTCTTGGGGGAGTTGAAATGCCCTACATGAAGGTTGAGTGGTGGTGTGTGTATGTGTATTGTGTGTGTGTGGGGGGGGGGGGGGGGGGGGGGGGGGGAGTGCTGTCGGACTTGGAGGAGGAGGAGGAGGAAGAAGAGGGGGATTGAGGATTTGCGATTTGAGTGGTGGGGGGGGTTGTGGTGGTGGGGGTAGGGGGGGGGGGGGGGGGAGGAGGGGGAGGAGGATTTGCCGTTTGAGCTGCAAGTGTTTAAAGGGGGCGTTGGGGGAGGTGAGATGCCCTACATGATGGTTGAGTGGTGGTGGGGTGGGTGGGTGGGGGGGGGAAGGACGTGGAGGAGGAGGAAGAAGAAGAGGCGGAGGTGAGATGCCCTACATTATGATTGGGGGGTGGGGGTGGGGGGTGGGGGTGGGGGTGGGGGAGAGAAGGACATGGAGGAGGAGGAAGAAGACGAGGGGAGGGGAGATGCCCCTACATGATGCTTGAGGCGGGTGGTGGTGGTGGGTGTGGTGGGTGTGGTGTGGAGTGATGTGGGTGTGTGTGGTGGTGTGTGTGGTGTGGGGGGGGGGGGGGGGGAAGTGCTGACTAACCACCTTGACTCCAGATATGTAAAACCACTTTGACTAACCAGATATGTAACCAACCTGGACTTACAAGATTATGTAACACCTTCTTGACTACCAGATAGTAACACACTGACTTACCAGATATGTAACCACCTGACTTACCAGATATGTAACCACCTTGACTTACCGATAATGTAACCACCTTGACTACCGATATGTAACCACTGGACTTACCAATATGTAACCACCTGACTGACAGATAGTACCACCTGGACTTACCAGATTATGTAACACCTTGACTACCAGATATGTAACCACCTGGAACTTACAAGATATGTAACCACCTTGACTACAGATATGTAACACCTTGAACCTACCCGACTTACCAGATATGTAACCACCTTGACTTACCAGATATGTAACCACTTTGACTTACCAGATATGTAACCACCTGACTTACCAGATATGTAACCACCTTGACTTACCAGATATGTAACCACCTTGACTTACCAGATATGTAACCACCTTGACTTACCAGATATGTAACCACCTTGACTTACCAGATATGTAACCACCTGGACTTACCAGATATGTAACCACCTTGACTTACCAGATATGTAACCACCTTGACTTACCAGATATGTAACCACCTGGCTCAAGAGGTGGAGGTGCTACAATCACACGCCGGCCCGGCTGGTGATCAGGACATTACATCCAAGACCTGTAACCACCTCTAACCACCTCCAACCCCCTGTTACCACCTCTGATTACCTTGACTTACCAGATCTGTAACCACCTTCAACCTCCTCTAACCACCTCTGACTACCTTAACTTACCAGATCTGCAACCACCTGGCTCAAGAGGTGGAGGTGCTACAATCACACGCTGGCCCGGCTGTTGAGATGATAATTTGCAAGACCTGGAACCACATGTAACCACCTATAATCACCTCGAAACACCCCAAAACGCCTTGAACCACCTCTAGCCACCTTTGACCACCTCTAGCCACCTTGACTTACTAGACCTGTAACCACCTGGCTCAGGAGGTGGAGGTGCTGCAATCACACGCAGGCCATGCTTAAGCTGACATCCAACATTTGGAACCACCTCCAACAACCTCCAACAACCTCTGAACATCTTTAAACACCTCCGACCACCTCTTAACCACCTCTAACCACCTCTAACCACCTTGACTCACCAGCTATGTAACCACCTGGCCCAAGAGGTGGAGGTGCTTCAATCACATGCCGGCCCAACTGTTGAAATGATCACTCGCAAGACCTTGAACCACACCTAACCACCTCCAACCACCTCCAACCACCTCTAACCACCTCAAACTACCGTGATTTCCCAGGTCTGTGTCTACCTGGCCCAAGAAGTGGAGGTGCTACAATCACACGCCGGCCCGGCTGTTGAGATGATCACTCGCAAGACCTGGAACCACCTCTTAACCACCTCTAACCACCTTGAACTACCTCAAAACACCTCTAAACAGCTCCAACCGCCTCTGAACACCTGTAAGCACCTTGACTTACCAGATCTGTTACCACCTGGCCCAAGAGGTGGAGGTGCTACAATCACACCAGCCCGGCTGTTGAGATAATCACTCGCAAGACCTGGAACCACCTGTTAACCACCTCTAACCACCTTGAAATACCTGAAACCACCTTGAACCAACTCAAAACACCTATAAACAGCTCCAACCACCTCCAACACACCTGTAAACACCTTGACTTACCAGATCTGTGACCACCTGGCCCAAGAGGTGGAGGTGCTACAATCACACGCCGGCCCGGCTGTTGAGATGATCACTTGCAAGACCTGGAACCACCTCTAACCACCTTGAACTACCTCAAACCACCTCAAACCACCTCGAAACACCTCTATACAGCTCCAACCACCTTGAGTTACCAGATCTGTGACCACATGGCTCAAGAGGTGGAGGTGCTACAATCACACGCCGACCCTATTTAAGGTTACATCCGATATTTGGAACCACTGCTAACCATCTCCAACCACCTCCAACCACCTCCAACCACTTATAAACTCCTCTAACCACCTCTACCCGCCTTGACGTACCATATCTGTAACCACCTGGCTCAAGAGGTGAAGGTGCTACAATCATACGCCGGCCCGGCAGTTGAGATGATCACTCGCAAGACCTGGAACCGCATGTAACCACCTTCAACCACCTCTAACCACCTCTGACTACCTTGACTTACCAGATCTGTAACCACCTTCAACCACCTCTAACCACCTCTGACTACCTTGACTTACCAGATCTGTAACCACCTGGCTCAAGAGGTGGAGGTGCTTCAATCACACGCTGGCCCGGCTGTTGAGATGATTACTCGCAAGACTGACCGAGAGACTCTGGAGCGTGTTCGTCGGATCAAGTCCAAGAGGCAGCGGCTAGTGACCAGGGTGGGCCTAATTCGAGAAATTCTGGAGGAGTTGACGGAGGTGGGTGGAGTTGTGTCGGTGGGTGGGGAGTGTGTGTGTGTGCGTGGTGGTGGGGTGGGGTGGGGTGGGGGGACCACGCAAGACTGGCCGAGAGACTCTGGGGCGTGTTGGTCGGATCAAGTCCAAGAGGCAGCGGCTAGTAACTAGGGGGGGCCTCATTCCAGAAATTCTGGAGGAGTTGACGGGGGGGTGGGTGGGTGATGGGTGTGGAGGGTGGGTTGGGGGGGGGAGGATGGGGAGGGGGGGCCTTATTTGCAAAATCCTGGAGGTGTTGGGATGGGGGAAGTGGGTGGGTGAGGAGGGTGGTTGGGGAAGGGTGGGGAGGGAGGGTGGGAAGGGTGAGGGGTGTGGGTGTGTGTGTGGGGGGGGGGGGAGGGGAGGGGGGACCTTATTTGCAAAATCCTGGAGGTGTTGGAGGTGGGTGAAGTGGGTGGGTGATGGGTGGGGAGGGGTGGGGAGGAGGGTGGTTGGGAAAGGTTGGGGAGGGAGGTTGGGGAGGGGGAGGTGTGTGGGTGAGTGGGGTGGGGTGGGGGGTGCATGGAGATAACACGCAAGACCGTCTGAGAGACTCTGGAGCGTGTTGGTGGGATCAAGTCCAAGAGGCAGCGGCTAGTGCCTTTGGGGGGCCTCATTCGGGAGATTCTGGAGGAGTTGAGGGGGGTGGGTGGAGTGGGGTGGGGAGGGAGGGGTGGGATGGAAAGTGGGTGGGGAGGGTGGGGAGGGTGGGCCTTATTTGCAAAATTCTGGAGGTGTTGAGGTGGGTGAAATAGGTGTGGGGGGGTTAAGGTGTGTGTGTGCGGAAGGGGGGGGGAGGGGGGGGGGGGGGGGGGGGGGTATGGAGATAACACGCAAGACCGACTGAGAGAGACTCTGGAGCGTGTTGGTTGGATCAAGTCCAAGAGGCAGCGGCTAGTCACTAGGGTGGGCGTCATTCAGGAGATTCTGGAGGAGTTGAGGGGGGTGGGTGGAGTGGGGGAGGAGGTGGGGGGGGAGTGGGGTGCAGAGTGGGGGGGGAGGGATGGTGGGGAGGGGAGATGGGGTGGGGTGCGGAGTGGTGTGAGGGGAGGGGGGGTTGGGGAGAAAGGGTTGGGGGGTGGAGTGGGTGATGGGTGGGATGGGTGGGCTTCATTCGTAAATTCTGGATGAGTTGATGGAGGTGGGTGGGTGGGAAGGGTTTGTGTGTGGGGGGGTAGGGGGTGGAAAGTGGGGTGGGGAGGATGGGGAGGTTGGGCCTCATTCGGGAAATTCGGGAGAAGTTGACGGAGGTGGGTGGAGTGGGTGGGTGATGGGTGGGTGGGTGGATGGGAAGGGTTTGTGTGTTTGGGGGTGTTAGGGGTGGAAAGTGGGGTGGGGAGGATGGGGAGGGTGGGCTCATTCGGGAAATTCTGGAGAAGTTGACGGAGGTGGGTGGAGTGGGTGGGTGATGCGTGGGGGGGAGGGGTGTGGGTGATGGGTGGGGAGGGAGGATTAGAAGTGGTGTGTGGAGAGGGTGGGGGTGCCAGTGGGGAGGGGGGGTGGGGGGGGGGGAAAAGTGGGGTGGGGAGGGGGGGCCCTTATTCAAGAAATATGAAAGGACTTGGAGGAGGTGTGTGGAGTGAGTGTGTTATGGGGGGAGGGGTGGTGTGTGGGGGGGGGGGGGGGGGGGGTGGTAAAGTGGGGTGGGGAGGGGGGGCCTACTTATTCAATAAACTATGCAGAGGACTTGGAGGACTGGTGTGTGGAGTGAGTGTTGTTATGGGGGGGGGGGGGGGGGGTAAAAGTGGGGTGGGGAGAGGGGCCTTATTCAATAAATATGAGAGGACTTGGAGGAGGTGTGTGGAGTGAGTGTGTTATGGGGGGGGAAGGGGGGGAGTGGGGGGGGGGGGGGGGGAGGGCAGACAGTGTGTGTGGTGGTGGTGGTGGTGGGAGGTGGGGGGGGGAGCGGAGTGAGGGGGGGGGGGGGGGGGGGGGTGATGAGAGGTGGTGGGTTTCACAACACTCCACACCTCATCCCCTCCCTCCTCAAAAACCCAACTAACCAACCAACCAACCAAACGACCAACTAACCAACCAACCAACCAACCAACCAACCAACCAACCACATAATTTCAGGATGATGGCGACATGTGGCGTGTGTGCTTGTGTCAACCAATCAACCAACCAACCAAGCAACCAACCAACCAACACACCAACCAACCACATAATTTCAGGATGATGGCGACATGTGGCTCATGTGCTTGAACCTACCGCACCCTGGTTACACACACACAACACACACACACACACTCCACACCTCCAAAACCCACCCTGCCACCCAACCAACCAACCAACCAACCAAACGACCACCCAACCAACCAACCAACCAACCAACCAACCAACCAACCAACCAACCAACCACATTATTTCAGGATGATGGCGACCTGTGGCGCATGTGCTTAAACCGACAGCAGCCAACCAACCAACCAACCAACCAACCAACCATCCCACCCGCCAACTCACACGCACATACAGCACTCCACACCCACCAATTTAGGATGATGGCGACATGTGGCGCATTTGCTTAAACCGACTGCAGCCAACCAACCAACCAACCAACCAACCAACCAACCACACCATTTCAGGATGATGGCAACATGTGGCGTATGTGCTTGAACCGACAGCAGCCAACCAACCAACCAACCAACCAACCAACCAACCAACCAACCGACCAACCACACCATTTCAGGATGATGGCGACATGTGGCGTATGTGCTTGAACCGACAGCAGCAGCTCCAAGAAAGCAGGAAAGTTGCAACTGCTGCTCGAGCAGATTCAGGTTGGAACTCAGGAGGGCCAAGTAGGTTGTGTTTTCGTTTTATGAGGAGTTTGTATTGTTTTGTGTTTTTTATTTCTTTATGCTCGAGCAGGCTCAGGCTGGAACTCAGGAGGACCAAGTAGGTTGTGTTTTCGTTTTTATTAGTGGATCTGTTTTAATTTGTGTCACTTCAGGTTTTGTATTATCCCCTTTTTATGGGAAGGCAGGGGGGGTTGAAAAGCGCCCGAATGATTTCAATTTAATATAGAGATAGTTGATTTTTTTGCTTTTTATGAGATATGCTTAATTTGGTTTTATTTATGAAATAAGGAAAGTTTCAACTGCTGCTCGAGCAGATTCAGGCTGGAACGCAGGAGGACCAAGTAGGTTTTTTTTTTTCTTCTCCACGAGGAGTTTGCCTGGGAGTTTGTTTTGTTTTGTGTTTCCTTTTGCTCGAGCAGACTGAGTCTGGAAGAAGCTTAGGAGGATCATTTTTTTTCTTATATGAGTTTGATTTGCGAGGGGGGGGGGGGGCAAAAAATAAATCTCCTACCCCATGCCAATTTTTCCTATAGAGGGCTGAGTTTACCACCCACCCACGCACCCCGGCCCCGGAACCCACTTGGAGGCCATTATCTCCTCCCACAATGATAGTTAGGGGGTCAAAGTAGGGGGCATTTTGTATAGTTAGAAAAGGCCTATCTAATGGTGCTGCTCCCATAACCATGCACCCTATATGGAGCAATAACAATCAAATAAGACAATACAATCAGCGTTTGTGGGCACACGGCAATACAATCAGTGTTTGTGGGCACTCGGCAATACAATCAGTGTTTGTAGGCACACGGCAATACAATCAGTGTTTGTGGGCACACGGCAATACAATCAGCGTTTGTGGGCACACGGACGAAGCGCATCATCACCATCAATGTTACATGAGAGGTAGGGCCTGGGGTTTAGGGTTCCCAGCCCCCTAATATGCCATAGCCTATAAAATTTAAATGCTTGGCCTATCTTAATCTCATGCTCAGCCAATACGAATCACATGCTCGGACTATTACAACCAATCACCCAGACTACCAAACTTTTTATTTATCCCAGAGGTTGAGCACCAGTGGGCCATGGGGTCATCCTCATCCTCGTCCTCATCCTCATCACCCTCTTCTACCTCTCCTCCTTCTCCTCCCTCATCCTCTCCCTCTCCCTCTCTTTCTCCTTCTCCCTCCCCCTCTTCCTCTCCCTCTTCCTCTTTCTTAACCACCCTACTCCAGAACAATGCCGGCACCTCTACTAGGGCTGCCTCAGCCTGCAATAGATATTGCGCCTCTTGCACCTTTTGATCACGCCTTTAAGACGTGTGCTCCTTGCCAATGACCCCCTTAAACTCAGCCACACTCAGGGCGAATGTCTCAATATCGGCCGTGCTGAGTTTCTGGGCTGGGTGGACAGACTGCAGGTGATGGAGGAAGTGGTAGCTACACACCTACTTGCGGGTCTTGACGGGATCAGAAAGGCAGATAGGGCATGCAACATGCCTATTGGTACAAGGGTTGGCTGTAGATCCCTTCTCAACAGAAGTGTAGGACATCTTGTAAACTTGAGGGCATGAAGACGTCACCACTATTATGTGTGAGGTGGATCCCTTCTTCAAGCCCACATTGCACAAACCAGAGCTTATGTCATGGCAGACAACACCGCAAAAGCCACAAGCCTCAGCAGCACATGCTGACACGCCATTGACGTGACCACATTCACTCCTCAAGATTCGACCAGCCACATGTAGTCGCATGGATGACATCTTCACACTCTTTTTACAGCCTTGAACTTTGCATACCACCACCTCATCTCTCTGTGCATCTGCTTTTGGAAGTAGTGCCTGCTTTTGGGGGACACCATCACACAAGGGCCAAGACTCCTTCGGGTTCTTGTGCCTCGCGACGTTCGCAGGGTGCCTGTTCAACAATTCCCGTCCGCACTCGTCACATTCGATGCTAAGAAGCGAAGGGGTCCATCGAACAACATGAAATGGTCCCAGGTAGAAAGAAGACATGGAGAGAAAGAAGTACCAGTAGGTTTGATGAGGAATCTGTACTTCCTCTTTTTAAAGGAAGTACAGATACTGTTTTTAATGCTGGGTTGGGTTAGTTTAGTTTAGGGGGGGGGGGGGGGGGGGGGGGGGGGGAGGGGCACTAATAGCAACAATGGAGGCTGTTTTTTTAGTAGAGGAACACCCCAGTTCAAACAGCATGAAATGGTCCCAGATAGAAAGAAGAGATGGGAAGAAAGAAGAGCATGCACCAGTATGTTGCGGAATCTGTACTTCCTCGTTTTGTACTGCTGGGTTGGGTTGGGGGGAGGGGGGGGGGAAGGAAGCCCTAATAGCACCAATGGAGACTGGTCCTTAGTACAGGAACACCCCAGTTCCACTCCCATGTCATTCTGTGGGCTATGAAAATAAATCTTGAAAAGTACCTATTTTTTCTTAAATTCCACTTTTTTCGCTACACATCTGGGGCATGAGGTCATACATTTTTTTTCTGGGCCCCACCCCCCCCCCCCCCACCCCCCCCCCCCCCCCCCCCCCCCCCCCCCCCCCCCCCCCCCCCCTCGTTGTTTTGTTTTCTTTTTTTTGTTCCCTTATACTCAAGCAGACTCAGGCTGGAACTCAGGAGGGCCAAGTAGGTTGTTTTTAATGAGTTTTTTTCCCTTCACTCTGCTCAACTTATTGCTTTTTCATGAGTGGATTTTGATTGTTTTCTTTCGTTTTCTTATTTTTTATGAGTGGCTTTTAATTATTTTGTTTCATTTTATTATTTTTTATGAGTGGATTTTTTTTATTATTATGTGAGAAGCAGGGGGGGGGGGGGGGGGGGGGGGGTAAAAAAACTTTTAGCCAACTTTATTTCCCCCCTCTTTTTGTATGAAACGTCCACAATTCCAACTCCCATCTGAATCGGACACCATATCGAAGGTGCGGTCCAAAATCTGTCTTTCTGCCCCCCCCCCCCCCCTGGTGAGAAGGTTTCAATGGTTTCATTGATGAAAAGCAGGAAAGTTGCCACTGCTGCTCGAGCTTTGTTATTGTTTCTTTGCGAGTGGAGTTGAGTTGATTTTTTAAAAGTTTTAATTTATTCTTTACGAGGGGATTTTTTATTGGTTTCGTCAGGTTTCATTATTGAAAGCAAAAAGTAGCAACTGCTGCTCGAGCTGACTCAGCCTGGAACTCAGGAGGGCCAAGTATGTTTTTTGGCGGAGCCCCCTCTTCAAGGGGGCGGGAGCCCCCGTGTCTACCCATTTGTCTGTTTGTCCGACCGAAAATAAATTAAAGCCTGACACGTCAGCCAACGGTCGCGTAACTAACTCGCTTCGGTCAGCTCCATTGTTGCCACCTTTCGTTCCGTTGCCAACACACTCCGCCAATTTTCTGCGTCGCTTGCGACGCTGCTTAGGACTTGTTTTTTAATGAGTTTGTTTTGTTTTATTTTTTTGTTTCCTTATGCTCAAGCAGACTCAGGCTGGAACTCAGGAGGGCCAAGTAGTTTGTTTTTTCGTTTTATGAGGAGTTTGTATTGTTTTTGTGTTTTTTATTTCTTTATGCTCGAGCAGGCTCAGGCTGGAACTCAGGAGGACCAAGTAGGTTGTTTTTCTTTTTTTATGAGGATTTTTTTATTGTTCTGCTTTTTGATTCCTTGTGAGTGGATTTTTAGTGAGTGGATTTTTATTCCTTGTGAGTGGATTTTTATTCCTTGTGAGTGGATTTGATTCCTTGTGAGTAGATTTGATTCCTTGTGAGTGGATTTGATTCCTTGTGAGTGGATTTTTTTATTGTTTTGCTTTTTGATTCCTTGTGAGTGGATTTGTTTTGATTTGGTTAGTGTGTGTTTTCGTTTGGTTAGTGTGTTTGATTTGTTAGTGTTACTTGATGAGGTTTGGGTTACGTGTGTTTTGATCAGTTTGGTAGAGTGTTTGTTAGTTTTGGCTTAAGTGTTTTGGATGTGGTTACCGCGGTTGTTTCGGTGGTTAGTGGGTTTTGTGATTTGGCCTTAATCGGCTTGACTTAGTTTTTGGCTAGCCAGTGCTTTGATTAGTTTTGGTTAATGTGTTTTGATTTGGTTGGTGTGTGTTTTCGTTTGGTTAGTGTGTTTTGATTTTGGTTAGTGCAGTATTATTACGTTTTGGTTAGAGTGTAGCCACGTGTTCTCTTAGATTACGCCTTTTGTTCGAGTGGTTTAGATTGGTAGTGTGTTGATGTGATTGTGTTGTGGTTTTGACTTTTGGTTAGTGTGTTTTGATTAGTTTTGGTTAGTGTGTTTTTATTTATTTTGGTTAGTGTGTTTTGATTTGGTTAGTGTGTGTTTTCGTTTGGTTAGTGTGTTTTGATTTTGGTTAGTGTGTTTTGATTTGATTAGTGTGTTTTGATTTGGTTAGTGTGTGTTTTCGTTTGGTTAGTGTGTTTTGATTTTGGTTTGTGTGTTTTGATTAGTTTTGGTTAGTGTGTTTTGATTAGTTTTGGTTAGTGTGTTTTGATTTGGTTAGTGTGTGTTTTCGTTTTGTTTGAGTGGATTTGTATTGATTTTTAATTTGTTTTGTCGTTCGTGATTTGTTTAGTCGTTTGTTATTGTTTCTTTGCGAGTGGAGTTGAGTTGATTTTTTAAAAGTTTTAATTTATTCTTTACGAGGGGATTTTTTATTGGTTTCGTCAGGTTTCATTATTGAAAGCAATAAGTAGCAACTGCTGCTTGAGCAGACTCGGGCTGGAACTCAGGAGGACCAAGTAGGTTGTTTTTTCGTTTTCTTTTCTATGAGTGCATTTTTATTAGTTTCATTATTGAAAGCAATAAGTAGCAACTGCTGCATGAGCAGACTTGGGCTGGAACTCAGGAGGACCAAGTAGGCTGTTTTTTCGTTTTCTTTTCTATGAGTGCATTTTTATTAGTTTCATTATTGAAAGCAAAAAGTAGCAACTGCTGCTTGAGCAGACTTGGGCTGGAACTCGGACTGGAGTGAACTGAAGACTCGGACTGGAATACTCGGACTGGAGTAATGTTATTTGAGCCCAACGCACACACACACACACATCACCCCTTCCCTCCCAACACAGCCGGCCTAGACGAAGAAGACGAGCATGACCTGCTAGACGTCGAAAACCTCCTAGAATCGTATTTCATGCTTATCAACTCAACCTACCAGACCCTACTGACCCTCCTACCCCCACCTTCCCCCACCCCACCCACCCACCCCCCCCCCACACCACCACCCCTACTCTCCCAACACAGGCCGGCCTAGACGAAGAAGAAGACGGTGCATGCCGTGCTAGACCTGTCGAAAAACCTCTTAGCCTCATTTTCCTATTGCTCATCAAACTCAACCTACCCACACCTTACTCCCCCCCCCCCCACCCACCCACCACCACCATCACCACCCCTACCTCTCAACACAGCCGCCTAGACGAAGAAGACGAGCATGACCTGCTAGACGTCGCGAAAACCTCATAGAATCGTCTTCATGCTTGTGACCTCAACCTTACCAGACCCTACTGACCCCCCCACCCCACCCCACCCCACCCACCACACCACCCACCACCACCCCTACTCTCCCAACACAGCCGGCCTAGACGAAGAAGACGGTGCATGACGTGCTAGACGTCGAAAAACCTCTTAGCCTCATCTTTTCCCTGCTCATCAACTAACCTACCACACCTTACTCCCCCCCCACCCACCCACCACCCACCCACCACCATCACCACCCCTACTCTCCCAACACAGCCGGCCTAGACGAAGAAGACGTGCATGACGTGCTAGACGTCGAAAACCTCCTAGAATCGTATTTCATGCTTGTCGACTCAACCTACCAGACCCTACTGACCCCCCCCCCCCCCCCCCCCCCCCCCCCCCCCCACACACACACACACACACACACCACCATCACCACCCCTACTCTCCCGACACAGCCGGCCTAGACGAAGAAGACGTGCATGACCTGCTAGACGTCGAAAACCTCCTAGAGTCGTATTTCATGCTTGTCGACTCAACCTACCAGACCCTTCTGAACCTCGGAGAATACATCGAAGATACCGAAGACCTCATCAACATCCAGCTTGACTCGTCACGGAACCGACTCATCCGATTTGAGATCTTGTTGGCAGCGGGCACCTTCGGCCTTGCCATCTTCGCAGCGGTCTCAGCGGCCCTGGGAGAAAACTTGGTCCTGCCTACAGCCATCACTAAGGTGGGTTCGGTTCGGGTGGAGTGGGGTTGGTGCGGGGTGGTGGTGGGGGGTGAGTCCATCTCGATCGTGGAACCGACTCCGATCCGACATCCGATTTGAGATCGATTCGACTGCGAATCATCGCGAAACCGACTCATCCGATTTCAGATCTTGTTGACAGCGGGGACCTTCGGCCTTGCCATCTTCGCAGCGGTGTCAGCGGCCCTGGCAGAAAACTTGGTACTGCCTACGACCATCACAAAGGTGGGTTTGGGGGGTGGGTGGGTGGGTGGGTGGGGGGGGGGGGGGAACTTATCAATGCCTACTACCATCACCAAGGTGGGTTTGGGTTTGGGGGGGGGGGGGGGCTTATCATCACATCTATCTGTCTCGTCACTCTCTTCTATCTGCCACTCACACCACACACACCACACACCCACACACCAACCCCCTCACCCCACCAACCCCCCCACCCCCTCACCAGGACTTGTGGGGCACGGTTCACATATGCTTTCCCCTCTTATCAACTCCCCCCACCACCACACACGACACCAACCACCATCACCAACCCCCTCACCCCCTCACCTCCTAACCCCTTTACCCCCTCTCTCCCTCACCCCTTAACCCCTTCACACCACCAATCCCCTCACCAGGACCTGTGGGGCTTTGCCATCGTCAACGGCATCACTCTTCTCATATGCTTCTCCATTGTCGCCGCCATCTTCTCCATGTTGAGGTCACGCAAGCTGATATAGGCAATACCGGATGTACATGATGTACAGGGCGTACAACATGATGTACAGGATGTACATGACGTACAACAGGACGGTACATGATGTACAGGACGTACAACAGGATATTACATGGTGTACAAGACGTACAACAGGACGGTACATGAAGTACAGGACGTACAACAGGATAGTACATGGTGTACAGGACGTACAACATGATAGTACATGATGTACTGGACGTACAACAGGATAGTACATGATGTACTAGACGTACAACAGGATAGTACATGATGTACTGGACGTACAACAGGATAGTACATGGTGTACAGGACGTACAACATGATAGTACATGATGTACTGGACGTACAACAGGATAGTACATGGTGTACAGGACGTACAACATGATAGTACATGATGTACTGAACGTACAACAGGATAGTACATGGTGTACAGGACGTACATGATAGTACATGATGTACTGGACGTACAACAGGATAGTACCTGATGTACAGGACGAACAACAGGATAGTACCTGATGTACAGGACGTACAACAGGATAATACAGACGTACATCCTGAAATAGGCACCACTAATTTTGAGGGCTAGCAAGAATAGCTTCTAGGCAGCTCCCTGAGCCAGTTTGTCAACTCCATGCGACAGTGGTGGTGAGTTTACCATCATCAACGGTGTAGGGTGAGTTTACCAACGTATGGTGAGTTTACCATTACCATCATCAACGGTGTAGGGTGAGTTTACCATCATCAACAGTGTATAATAAGTTTACCTTTGTCAACTGTGTATGGTGATTTTACCATACCAGTTTACCATGACCATCGTCAACGGTGCGTGAGTCAGTGTACCATTGTCATCGGTGCATGAGTCACTTTACCATTGTCAATGGTGCACGGTGAGTTTACCACTGTCAACGTTGATCACTTTACTCGAATGCCTCTCCATTGTCTCCGCCATCTTCTCCACCTTCTCCACCGCCAGCTTCTCCACCGCTATCTTCTCCACCTTCGGCTTCGCCAGCTTCTCCACCGCCAGCTTCTCCACCTTCGGCTTCGCCATTGTCTCCGCCATCTTCTCCACCTTCTCCGCCGCCAGCTTCTCCACCGCCAGCTTCTCCACCTTCTCCGCCAGCTTCTCCACCTTCGGCTTCTCCATTGTCACCGCCATCTTCTCCACCTTCTCCGCCAGCTTCTCCACCTTCGGCTTCTCCATTGTCACCGCCATCTTCTCCACCTTCAGCTTCTCCATTGTCACCGCCAGCTTCTCCACCTTCAGCTTCTCCATTGTCACCGCCATCTTCTCCACCTTCAGCTTCTCCATTGTCACCGCCATCTTCTCCACCTTCAGCTTCTCCATTGTCACCGCCATCTTCTCCACCTTCAGCTTCTCCATTGTCACCGCCATACCTCTCTCCACCTTCAGCTCTCAATTGTCACCGCCATCTTCTCCACCTTCAGCTTCTCCATTGTCACCGCCATCTTCTCCACCTTCAGCTTCTCCATTGTCACCGCCATCTACTTCTCCACCTTCACTTTCTCGCATTGTCACCCGCATCTTCTTCCCACCCTTTCAGCTCTCCATTGGTCCCCCGCCATCTTCTCCACCTTCAGCAGCTTTCTCCATTGTCCACCCCGGCGCATCTTTCTCCACCTTCAGCCTTCTCCACATTTCCCCGCCATCTTCTCCACCTTCAGCTTCTCCATTGTCACCCACCGCGCCATCTTCTCCATCCACCTTCAGCTTCCCATTTTTCACCGCCAATCTTCTCCACCTCCAAGCTTCTCCATTGTCCCACCGCCACTTCTCCACCTTCATTCAGCTTCTCTCCATGTCACCAAAAACACCCCCCGGCCTCCTTCTCCAACCTTTCATCTTCTCCATTGTCACCGCGCCTATCTTCGGTTCTCCACCTTCAATGCTTCTCCATTGTCACCGCCATCTGTCTCCATCCACCTTCAGCTTCTCCTTGTCCAACCAATCTTCTCCCACCTTTCAGCTTCTCCATTGTCTCCGCCATCTTCTCAACTTCAGCTTCTCCATTGTCACCGCCATCTTCTCACCTTCAGCTTCTCCATTGTCACGCCATCTTCTCCACCTTCAGCTTCTCCATTGTCCCGCCATCTTCTCCACCTTCAGCTTCTCCATTGTCACCGCCATCTTCTCCACCTTCAGCTTCGCCACTGTCAGAGACCTCAATAAATAAATAGTACGCCTTGTTACGAGGCGTGAGGTTGAGGGGGCCAGCCCGTTTGCTTGCACTGGGGCCAACCACCAAACCCAGGCTACAGGCTTGATAGGTTATTTACTGATTTATATATCAGTCTCTGAGTCCCCAGCCCGTTTGCTTTTATTGGGGCCAACCACTGTCGGCGACATTACTCTTCTTGTCTGCCTCTCCATGCTGAGATCACTCAAGTTGATCTAGGCACTACAGGATGTACAACGGCTTTGCCATTGTCAGCGGCATCACTCTACTCGTACACTTCTCTATGCTGAGATCACTCAAGTTGATCTAGGCACTACAGGATGTACAACGGCTTTGCCATTGTCAGCGACATCACTCTACTCGTACACTTTTCCATTCTGAGATCACTCAAGTTGATCTAGGCACTACAGGATGTACAACGGCTTTGCCATGGTCAGCGGCATCACTCTTCTCGTCTGCCTCTCCATGCTGAGATCACACAAGTTGATCTAGGCACTACAAGATGTACAACGGCTTTGCCATTGCCAACGGCATCATGCTTCTCGTCTGCTGCTTGTGTGATACCCACTGTATTCAGGGAGTATTGTAAGAGGCCACTAGACCATTCAGCATGATTAGGAAAGGTGCACAGAGATAGATGTCTCATCGATCCTCATCCCAGGATATATACATCGGATATGTATATATATATATATATATATATATATACATCGGATATGTATATATATGGCGGAGGCGACTATCGGTTATCAATCCGAAAGTACTACGATCGGGCTACTACAAGCGTACTAAGCAGATTAGACAATTTAAAGACGTGTCCAGGTCTTGAACTTGAACTTGAGTTTACCACTTACGTCCAGGAGCATACTTAGCAGATTAGACAGGTTAAATACGTGTCCAGGTCTTGAACTTGAAATTGAGTTTACCACTGCAGTCAAGGAGCATACTAAGCAGATTAGACAGGTTGAAGACGTGTCCAGGTCTTGAACTTGAACTTGAGTTTACCACTGACGTCAGGGAGCATACTAAGCAGATTAGACAGGTTAAATACGTGTCCAGGTCTTGAACTTGAACTTGAGTTTACCACTGACGTCAGGGAGCGTACTTAGCAGACCAGACAGGTTGAAGACGTGTCCAGGTCTTGAACTTCAGCTTGAGTTTACCACTGACGTCAGGGAGCATACTAAGCAGATTAGACAGGTTAAATACGTGTCCAGGTCTTGAACTTCAACTTGAGTTTACCACTGACGTCAGGGAGCGTACTTAGCAGACCAGACAGGTTGAAGACGTGTCCAGGTCTTGAACTTCAGCTTGAGTTTACCGTGCGCTGTGCGACCTTGCTCATAAAAAAAATTGAAAATTAGAACATCCAAGTAAGTCACACTGCCGGGGACAGTTGACCCTACTAAGGACGTGGTTTTATCGACACCGGTTCGTAAGCTCACCTTGCTCGAGGTTGGCAACGAGGCACCTTGCTCATACACAACTACCCACACACACCCCAACACACACCCCAACACACACATACTCTGAATTCAGGGATCATGCTAAGCAGATTAGACAGTTTAAAGACAATAGCCCAGGTCCTATTTGTCAAGTTAGCAACAGCGTACTAGTCCCCGGAGCTTTCAATATATTTCCTATAGCATATCGATATATTTTCTATGATATATCAATATATTGTATGATCACGATATCTTATGTTGTTGTTGTTGTAGTTGTTGTTGTTGTTGTTGTTGTTACAGTCCAGGGATAGGCCAAATGGGCTAAAGAGACTTGCCCAACCGTGGCAGGAGGGGCCAACAAAAAAGGTCTTATGAATTAAACCCCAAACAATCGTTTTACCGACTGGGGCTCTGAGTGTGTGCTACATACGTACATACATTTCTTATAAGTTGGTTACAAGGCTCTAGCCAGCAGTTTGGCTGCTCGCCGTCTTCGGCAGTGAAATAAATTACCAGGAAACCCCCATCATAGATATGGTATCGTACGATATAGTTCGTGAGAACCTTGCCTATTTTGATCGTTGTGAATTTAGTTGAATTGAATTGTTACATGTTTTTTCAGCCAACTCTAGGCTGCTCACCATCCTCGGATTCAAGCCCCCCCCCCCCCCCCCCCCCCCCCCTTGTGCGATACCCACGGACCCGGTAGGAGAATGACACCGTTGGGTGGAAGGAGGGACATATATATTGACTCAGGCAATGCTTACAGGAGAGGGGCCACTATTAGACTGTTCACACAGATTAGGTTACTGGGCGGTAGTTTGTGTGTGTGTGTGTGGTGTGGTGGTGGTGGTGGTGGGGGGGGGGGGGAAGCATTGTGGTGGCAGACGATTAGGATGGTGGTGGGTTTGGGTGGGGGGGCTGCCTTCTAGCATTTGTTCAAATCAGTCACTTACTATACTCATCCACGTGGGCTTAGAACAGCTGCTACGTCCACGTGGACATAGCCGCAATCCTAAACCTGTAACCTCAACTCATAGTTGACCGAGGCTGGACTTAGTCCAGCCCACGCTTTAAATATTGCCTTGAGAATCCATAGCCCCATCCGTCTATCCACGGTGTTATTCCGACACTACCAGTCATCTAACTCTGACACCAAGTGGCATACCGTACCAGGGCTTCTGTTTCGGATTGATAGCAGCTTCTAGGCACCTCCCCAAGCCATCCACTGTGTAATGATAACGCGTGGTATTAAGGGAGTCTTACAGCGTTAGGGAACGGGCTGCTACTTTACCTGGACAAAGCTACCATGGCTGTTGGCACTAAATCGCACCCGTGGGGATTCGAACCCGGCAACTTCTCTGTTCTTTCTAGGCACCTCCCCGAGCCATCCACAGTGCTACACCCAAATATTTCAGCTTGAACTCGAACTTGGATGCAATATGTCAGCAGCAGTTCTGGACATGGATTCTGGACAATCCTTGTAATAATATTGTGCATAGCTCCATGTATTGCCTCATGTTGTGTAGGGAGTATATAGTACGTATGTGAGTTACAGAAACCCTTGTAATACATGTTTTCCATGTTTCATTGGGGCATAGCTCCGTGTATTTCCTCATGTTGTGTAGGGATCTCGAGCTCTCAACTTTATAAACCTACACATGCATCAACATACATACAAACAAAACATTCATACACGTATGTGAGTTACAGCAATCCTCCATTTCCCCATGTTTTCCATGTTCCATTGCGCCATAGCTCCATGTTTTGCCTCATGTTAGTATGTTACAGTCCAGGGATTGGCTGTCAGGAACCACTAGGCTACGGGAGCTCTGAAGAATTGAAATTGAAATTGTTACATGCGTGTAATACAGATACTCACAGGACGTGATGTTACGGACACCACAGCGTAAGAGCTCTGAGGACTTCTTATAAGATGTACTCAGAACTCCTGTAGCCTATCTAGTAGTTTTTGACAATAATGCACGTCCCGGAGTGGAAACGATGATTACCCAGCGGTCCCAAACAGTGCCTCAGCGGGTCGTACCTAAGGTAGCAACTTAGTACCCCACCCACTCAGCTGAAACCCAAACAATCTCTCGACGGGGGCCTTAAGTTTGTGCAATAGCGACAAATTTATTTTGCGATTATCATCGCAATTTAAAAGCAGTTATCTCCACCCTTCAAAGGATTTTAAATTCATGACCAGCCCCATGCTCGAGTTTGTATCAACCAACTCAGGCTCAATTCTCACAAGGTGCGGTACTTTATTAAGTGTTTTGTTTTTGGGTCTCTATCTGAGTCTTAATCTACATCTTAATCCTTTTTTTTTTTTTTTTTTAGTTGTGAAAGGATTTTCACCCCAGGAGGTGGGTCTCCCGACACAAACCAGCGACACGGAGGATTCAGGTCGAATGGTGGTGCCACTCCTACAATATGCAAAGTAGGAGCACTTAGGGGTGGTGAGAGATACCAACCCACGACCAAACGAACATTCACCACTACCCCTGTTGACCACGGCAGACAAGCTCCCTGCGATGGTCGTTAGAGGCGGAATCAAGGAGACATAACTAGAGAACCACCCGAGGGCAGAAATCCGTCAGTACTTCCCTACAAGGTTTGCTTAGGGCCAGGACGCCAAAATACCGAGGAATCGAACCTCACCACCCCCTTCCTACTCTCGCAAGTAGGGTCGATACAGCAAGGGTACTGTAGATCACAAGGGATGTAGAACACACCACATTTGTAACTCAGCCTGCGTGTCCTGCGATCTAACGCCGCCCCCTAAACGCTAAGGTAAACCTCGGCAAGATAGGAAAAGAGCAATCTCTCGTGGAACTGTGGTCTGGGCGATTTTCACGCCCAGACCGGTCTATCTAGGCGAATTTCACGCCCAGACCAGGGTGGTAGTGGTGGTATGGGGGTGAGGGGTGTGTTGTGGAGGAATGGGTGGGTGGTAAGTTGTAAGGAGGGGTGTGTTGTGGTGGTAGGGGGGAGAGTGTGCGGTTTTGAGTGTGGTGGTGGGGAAGTGAGTGTGGGTTAGGTGGTGAAGAGGGAAGGTGTGAGTGTGTGTGTTTGGAGGGGGTGATTTACTGGCCCAGACCGGTCTAGGCGACTTGCACGCCCTAGCCAATGTTGTGGTGGTGGTGGGGTGGGGGTGAGGGGTGGCAATGTGAAGGTTGGTGGTGGTTTGTAGAAAGAACGTGCTGTGATAGGGGGGTGAGTGTGGGGTTATGGGCGGTGTGGTGGGGGAGTGAGATTGTGGGTATGGTGGTTAAAAAGGTGTGTGTGTGTGTGGGGGGGGGGGGGGGGGGGGGGGGGGGAGGGGGGGGGAGTGTTTGGCTGTGTGAGGTTGAAGAGGTGTGATAGAGGGGAAAGTGTGTGGAGCGTTAGGCTGTGGGCAAGGAATAAGGGTGGAGAAAAGTAGAAGTTGAAAAGAAACTTTGACCACAGGAGGAAGCATACCTAAGCATACCTTAGAAGGTCTAAATAGGAGGTGCCGGGAAAAGGGGGTGAAGGAGTAGGGCAGAAAAATCAATTCAACGGGAGCGAGGTACGAGCTCCACGGCAATCACGTCTTTAGGCGTGATTGCGGAAATTTCGCAAATCCTGAAGAGGGTGTGGGGGGATTGATGTGCGAATAATTGTGTAGACTGACAGCGCCGCGGTACAATGATGAGGGGTCCAGGCCAGGTCCACTGCGTTCCAGCGTTCACTGCGAGGGATGGGGAGTATGGAGTTGCGAGAAATGAGGGAGATAAGGTCTGGTGGCCGGCGTTTAATGAGCCTGAAAACCAGCACAGACTGACAGCGCCGCGGTACAATGATGAGGGGTCCAGGCCAGGTCCACTGCGTTCCAGCGTTCACTGCGAGGGATGGGGAGTATGGAGTTGCGAGAAATGAGGGAGATAAGGTCTGGTGGCCGGCGTTTAATGAGCCTGAAAACCAGTACAGACTGACAGCGCCGCGGTACAATGATGAGGGGTCCAGGCCAGGTCCACTGCGTTCCAGCGTTCACTGCGAGGGATGGGGAGTAGGGAGTTGCGAGAAATGAGGGATATAAGGTCTGGTGGCCGGCGTTTAATGAGCCTGAAAACCAGTACAGACTGACAGCGCCGCGGTACAATGATGAGGGGTCCAGGCCAGGTCCACTGCGTTCCAGCGTTCACTGCGAGGGATGGGGAGTATGGAGTTGCGAGAAATGAGGGCGTTGCTTTTTATGAAAGACCGGAATCGTTGTTTGGGATTTGGGCCCATGCATATGGTTACCTAACTTGAACTTGGTTACACAACTCAGCCAGCAATTCGGCTGCTCGCCGTTAGGGTTGCTCAAAAGTAATAAGGCACCTATTGTTATATTTCACACCCCTAGCATATTGATTAAATAAGCATGCTATGCCATGAAGTATGGCTCATGTGCTGGGTTTGTAGGGATCTAATTGAACGCACATGTATGCCTGCTTTTAGCTAGGGGGGCCCTTCAATTTTTCCGCCATTTCCATGTGGCATAAAAGTTGTTACCCAAACATTATTTTTGCATACTTCTGCAAGGTCTGTTTTACCCACCCCTTCAGTTCCAAAGTATGTTGCTGTGGAAGGCCTTCATGGTCCGAGGTCCACAAATTGTGAGAGGTTGGCCCTGCAGGTTGTATAGCACCTACCCCCTCTCTCACACACACACACTTAGTGACTAGTCACACACAATGACACTATGACACCACTAACCAGGACGTGGTAAGGTACAACTGAGCAACACACGAAAGAACAAGCTAGCCCCACTTAACATGAAAAAACAGTGGCCAAGAAAAAACAGATCCTGTATTTCCCCCAGATTTAAAAGTTGTAAACACTTAAAACTAACACTACCCCTAGTTTACTCCCCCCAGCTCACTCACATTCATGCCAGCACCCAACCACCCAAGCTAGAAATAGGGTTCCCCCATCCAGACCTGTGAGCTCTTGCCCTGGGGTATAAGTGACTAGGAGATGGGAGCAGTCCAATCCAGGGTACTTCAAATTGCCAAATTGGCCAGCGCTCATGCGCACTTGAAAACAAAAAACTGCGCTTTGTAGTGCAAAAAGCGCAAAAAATGCTTGCTGCGCCCACAGGGAGTTGCAAAAAACTGTGCTTAAAGCGCAGAGGGGGTCAAAAAGTCAGCGCTCAAAAGCGCAAAAGCGCGCGCTTTGAATTACCCTGGTCCAATCCCATGAAATAGTGGTTTTCCAGGGGGCCATCAAGAAGTATTTTTTGGACACACACGCTATTAAGTTTTATTTTGCCCTTACCCCCCCCCCACATACGTTTTGATGGCCCCCCGTGGTTTGCTTACTTATGCTCACGTGGCTACTTTTGAGACATTTAAAAATTTGTAAACACTTAAAACTAACACTACCCCTAGTTTGCAGCTCACTCACATTCACGCCAGCACCCAACCACCCAAGCTAGATATAGGGTTCCCCCATCCAGACCTGTGAGCTCCTACCCTGAAGTATAAGTGACTACGAGATGGGAGCAGTCCAATCCCATGAAATAGTGGTTTACTTACTTGTGCTCGCGTGGCTGGTTACTTTTGATCACCCCTACCGGAACCTAAGGCTTCCAGATTTCTGTCATCCACAAGTGAAGGGTTCTAAACGCTGAGTCTCGGACGCAGATCTTGGACGGTATGTTCCGTCTCACAAGCAGATCTTGGAGGGCACGTTGCGTCTCACAAGCAGATCTTGGACGGTACGTTCTGTCTCACAAGCAGATCTTGGACGGTACGTTGCGTCTCACAAGCAGATCTTGGAGGGCGCGTTGCGTCTCACACTGATGACACCCGACGAGAAATTGAAATTGAAATTGATACATCCGTGTAATACAGTTACTCGCAGACCCGACGAGAATAGAAATGAACTCTCCAAACCTCGTTTAACAAATCGAATTCCGATCCCGTGTGGGTTGACGGCACTGAACTTGAAAGCTCTGAACAAATGGAACAATTCAGTAATGAACTAATTTGGGGATAATGATTTAATTACAATCGTACAATTAAATTTCACTGTACCATGAACTCAGGGCCCCTGTCGGTAAAACGACTATTTGGGGCTTAGTTCATCGGTACCTTTTCTTTGTAGCCCTTCATGTCACGGTTGGGCAAATCCCTGTAGCTTATTTGGCCTACCCCAGGACTGTAACTTACACACAGCCAACTGTAACCAGGCTTGTGAGCAGGGTACTTCAAATGGCCAAATTGGCCAGCGCTTTAGCGCACTTGAAAGCAAAAACAACTGCGCTTTGTAGTGCAAAAAGCGCAAAAAATGCTTGCAGCGCCCAGAAGGGGTTGCAAAAAACTGCGCTTAAAGCGCAGAGGGGGTCGAAAAGTCAGCGCTCAAAAGCGCGCGCTTTGAATTACCCTGACATACACACAGCCAACTGTAACCAGGCTTGTGAGTAACTAGTTAGCAACTGCCCATCATGCCGATTGGGCAAATTGCTTGCTGGAGCGATGTAACCATATCCAAGTAAACATGCAACTGTAACTAGGCGAGCAGCCAAATTGCTGGCTGGAGCGATGTAACCAAGTCCAAGTAACCAGGCGACTGGGTTGTCATTCAACTTCAACTAGGGGGCCGGTCACACCAGAGCTTTTTTTTGGCGGAGCCCCCTCTTCAAGGGGGGACAGGCCAGCCAACGGTCTTGTAACTAACTCACTTCCGTGGCCACCTGTCGCTCCGTTGCGAACACTCTTCGCCAATTTTTAGCGTCGCTTGCGACGCTGCATAGAACTTGTTCTTCTTCATAAGGTGGATCCAGAAAGGGGCAGGGTACTACAAAGCGCACACTTTTTGAGCCCCACTGCGAGTTCCGCGCATTTTTTTGCACCCCCTGTGGGTGCAGCGCACAGTTTTTGCGCTTTTTGCACCACAAAGCGCTGATCTGTTTGACGTTTGTGCGCTTTAAGCGATGACCAATTTGACAAAATGTAGTACGCTGGAAAGGGGATCTTCTGGTAGATATCAGGTATTTGGTGTCTTTCAAGGGTGGGCTCCAGGTAGTGATTTGGAAAGGCAGCCCAAAGGGCCGGCCCTGGGGGTTCAGGGGGCGGAGGGGTTTTAGTGTCAGGGTAATGGAAGTTGAAGCCAAAATGGGGACCCAGGTAGCGCTTGCTACAGGTGGCTGTCTTTCAAGGGTGGGCTCGAGGTGGTGATTTGGGTAGGTGGCCCAAAGCAGGAGCCAGGATAGCAGAGTAGCAGAGTAGCAGAGTAGCAGAAAGTTTGGACAAAACGAGGTCATAAGTACCGATCGCTACATGCTACAGGTAGCGGGGGAAACCCCTACATGGGGATAGCATGGTCTCAGGGTAGCGGAAGGTTTGGATAAAACGAGGTCCTACGTATTTTGTGTGTGGCGTGTGTGTGTGGTGGTGTGGTGGTGGTTTTTGTTTGGAGTCAACACTGCACAACAGTGATCACTACAGGTAGGCGGGGAAACACCGGGGTCACGTCATGTCACGTCACTTCAGAGTTCTGAGCGACAGAATCCGGGATTGGTGTGGGATGACAGCCTCATTCAACGTAAAACCCTTCGGTATAGTCAGCGCAGCATAAATAAATAACGTCACATGAAGGGGTCCCTACCAGGGTACTACTAAGCGCGCGCGGCAGCGCGGTGCCGCGCTGCCTTTTTGAGCCCCTCTACGCGTTTCGCGCAGTTTTCTCATCCCCCTGTGGGCGCAGCGCGCAGTTTTTGCGTTTTTTGCACTAAAAAGCGCTGACCAATTTGACGTTCGAGCACTTAAAGCACTGACCAATTTGGCAAGAAGTAGTACCCTGGTCCCTACCGTCTGGAGGGTGACCCTTACTATGTCTGCCACGGTGACATTCCCCCGCTGCGGCGGACGGGAGGGTCCCCTTAACACCACGCCCCTCCAGGCGTTATCTTTTTTTGGCGGAGCCCCCTCTTCAAGTTTGACCAGGGGAAAAAAAAACTTGAAGCCTGACACGTCAGCCAACGGTCGCGTAACAAACTCGCTTCGGTCAGCTCCATCGTTGCCACCTTTCGTTTCGTTGCCAACACACTCTGCCAATTTTCTGCGTCGCTTGCGACGCTGCATAGGACTTGTTTATTCCAGCACCGCCTCTGCCCCCTCTGGTAGTATGGGTGTTGTACCGCGACCGCCTCTGGGGGAGGGGTGGGCGGGCAGTGGGGGGCCTGGATAGTGGTGGACAGCCTGGAGCCCCTTTCAGCACCACCGCCGCCGCCTCTGGAAGAATGGGTCAGGAGGGCAGGGGGGCAGGGTCGAACCCTTAGGTGTAATCAGCACCGCCTCTGCCTGCTCTGGTAGAATGGGTCAGGGGGGCAGGGGGCAGGGGGGTAGGGTCGAACCCTTAGGTATAATCAGCACCGCCTCTACCTTCTTCGGTAGTATGGGTCAGGGTTGCTCAGGACCCTGCGTCCTCCGTCACAGATGCAACGTCGAAGAGCCCGTTGCGTCGCAGGACCGGGGGGTCCTTGCCCAAGCCAGGTCTCGTGCAGGACGCAGCGTCCGGCGTCACAGGACCGGGGGATCCTCGCCCAAACCAGGTCTAGTGCAGGACGCTGCGTCCTATGTCACATACGCAACGTCGAAGAGCCCGTTGCGTCGCAGGACCGGGGGGTCCTCGCCCAAACCAGGTATAGTGCAGGACGCAGCGTCCTCTGTCACAGACGCAACGTCGAAGAGCCCGTTGTGTCGCAGGACGCAACGTGGGGAGGGTCCGTAGACCAGAAGGAAGGGTCCATTGCGTCGCAGGATGCAGGCTATACAATTGGTTGCGTCTCAGGCAGCAGAGCTGGAAGTTCCTCCTGAAGTACCCTGGTATTGGTGTTGTATTGGGGCACTATTATGTTTCCGTGCGACGCGCTACAAATTGAGCGACTCGGTGCAACCCCAGTGCGAAGTGCAGCCCCCCGAACCCCGCGGAGCGTGAAGCACGGAGCTGGGGGGTTCGGGGGACCCTAGCTGACTGGGTTAGCCAGACCCATGTGTCGCCATCCAGCGACACACATAAAAACGTAGTTCAGGCCTCATTGGGGGCTAACTACACGATTGACGCAATTTTGCAAACCCCCTCTGGGCGCAGGGCGCAGATTTCAGCTTTCAGTTGGAGCAACAGCGCAACCCCAAAGGAGGCAGTTGCATCAAAAGCGCAACCCCAAAGGAAGCCAAAATGACGAGATGTAGTACCCTGATACAGAGGTTCAGGCCTCACTGGGGGCCGGAAAATATCGAGGCAACTGAGCTGATGCTTAGCAACTGTCAACAACTGCCGACATCTGCCGACAACTGCCAATAACGCCAATGAATCAATGATACCAAAGATACCAATGTACAACCATGCAACTAGGTTATTCAGTGGCAACTGAGTTGATGCTTAGCAACTGCCAACAACTGCCAATAATGCCAATGGTACCAAAGATACCAATGTATAACCATGCAACTAGGTTATTCAGTAGTAACTGAGCTGATGCTTAGCAACTGCCAACAACTGCCAATAATGCCAATGGTACCAAAGATACCAATGTATAACCATGCAACTAGGTTATTCAGTAGTAACTGAGCTGATGCTTAGCAACTGCCAACAACTGCCAATAATGCCAATGATACCAAAGATACCAATGTATAACCATGCAACTAGGTTATTCTGTAGCAACTGAGCTGAGGCTTAGCAACTGCCAACAACTACCAATGATACCAATGTATGACCTGGCAACTGAGCTGATGCTTCACAACTGACAACAACTGCCAATAATGCCAGAGATGGTGCGATCTCATCTGATCTGGCCTTACCTCATCATTATTGAATTGATCAGGTGTGATCCCATTAGATCTGGCCTTATCTCATCAAAACTGATTTAAGCAGGTGTGATCTCATCTGATCTGGCCTTATCTCATCATTATTGATCCAAGCAGGTGTGATTTCATCTGATCTGGCCTTTTCTCATCATTATTGATCCAAGCAGGTGTGATCTCATCTTATCTGGCCTTATATCATCAATACTGATCTAAGCAGGTGTGATCTCATATGATCTGGCCTTATCTTGTCATTATTAATCTAAGCAGGTGTGATCTCATCTGATCTGGCCTTATCTCATCTCTTTTGAGCAGACCAGGTTTTATCTCATCTGATCTGGCCTAGTCCCATTTCTGATCATTTCTTGGGTTGGTTCAATTTCAATTTCAATTTTAATTATAGGCCTCAATTTCAATTTCAATTTCGATGATAGGCCCGTTCAGCATCTGCAAGTATCCTACAACATGCCTCATGCCTCTGGATGGGTCCTTGCTCTAGGTCTCCTTGCCTCTGAATAACAGCACCGCTGAGCGTGTGGCCTTCAGCATCTTCATTTTCTTCTCAGACAGTGTACGTTTGTTTTGGCAGTGTAGGCTTGCTTCATGGACATCTTGTTATCGGCCCGTTCAGCATGACTCAGCTCGTTTGAGTGATACGATTGGTCTAGCGGTACACCAAATTGCTGAAACGAAGCAGGGTCGGGGGTTCGATTCCCCATACGGCCACCTAAAGCGTTGCAGGTCGTTGTCAACCGCGATGGTAGCTTGCCCAGTCAAGGTGGTAGACCGTTCTCTGCCCGCGTACGACGGGTTCCCTTAATACCACGCCCCACCAGGCGTTATCATTACCTTTGCCTCATGCCTCTGGATGAGTCCTTGCTCTAGGTCTCCTTGCCTCTGAATAACAGCACCGCTGAGCGTGTGACATTCAACATCTTCATCGTCTTCTCAGACAGTGTACGTTTGGTTCATAGCTATCTTAGTATACGCCTTGCAACTTTTCATGCCTCATTCCTCTGTAGAAGGCCTTGCTCTAGGTCTCCTTGCCTCTGAATAACAACACCGCTGAGCGTGTGGCCTGCAGCATCTTCATCGTCTTCTCAGCCAGCGTACGGCCTGCCGGTTGGTCAATCGCCATCTTGTTAGAGGCCTTGTAGCATGCATCATGCCTCATGGCTCGGAGTAAGACCTGGTCCTAGGTCTCCTTGCCTCTGAATAACAGCACCGCTGAGCGTGTCGACTTCAGCATCTTCATCGTCTTCTCAGACAGCGTACGGCCGGCCGGTTGGTTCATCGCCATCACGTGCACCTTCTCCGTGTTCGCAAGTTTTACGCCGTCCACCTCCCACGGGCCGTCCAGGGGATGCTTGCTACCATCGAAGTGATGCTGCGCAGCTACATCGTTGAAGTTGTCCAATAGACGGCGGCACATGGTGGTCTCCTGGTGGCTCTTGTCCGAAGCCCCCCCCCGGGCGAGGAGTAGCTTGTCGTACCGCAGTGCTAAGACTATGTTGGAGCATACGTAGTGCAGTAGGGGGCGGCTAGTGTGCTCCACCTAAGGGGGTGGGGTGGTGGTGGGGTGGGGTGGGGTGATGGTGGCAGTGGGGGGGCAAACAGGTGTAAAAGCATATGTAGTGCAGCAGGGGGCGGCTATTGTGCTCCACCTAGTGTGTGTGTGTGCGTGCGTGTGTGTGTGTGTGTGTGTGTGTGTGTGGTGTGTGTAGGTGTGTAGGTGTGTGTGTGTGTGTGTGTGTAGGTGTGTGTGTGTGTGTGTGTGTGTAGGTGTGTGTGTGTAGGTGTGTGTGTGTGTAGGTGTGTGTGTGTGTGTCATGTCCACTTTCACTTCCAACCTCAAGTCGTACCTGCACCATGACTTTCATCTTGTCCTTGCTCCATTGCAACTCAGCGCTCACATTCACGTGCAGGTTCACACTCTCGTGCAAGTGCACACTTATTTTAAAATCCACACTCACATTCACATCCACATTCGCGTTCAACCTCAAGTCGTACCTGCACCATGACTTTCAGCTTGTCCTTGCTCCATTGCAACTCAGCAATCTTGCCCGTTTTCACATTCGCACTCCCGTGCACGTGCACATGTGTGTTAACATCCACATTCACATCCACATTCACGTCAACATCCACGTTCAACCTGTCGTACCTGCACCATTACTTTCAGCTTGTCTTTGCTCCATTGCAGCTCTGCGTTCTTGTTCAAGCTTGGGATCAAGTTTGTGTTCACGCCCTAGTTCATGTTCAAGTCCAAGTTCATGTTCATGCTCAAGTTCACATTCAATTTTACGTTCAACTACAAGTCATACCTGCACCATGACTTTCAGCTTGTCCTTGCTCCATTGCAGCTCAGCGTTCTTGGCATTGGCCTTCACTACTAGCAGCGGTTTCGAGATGGTCTTGAGCAGTGCCAGGGTGAGTGAGCCAATGCCTAGAGAGTTTGCCTCTGACAAGCCGTGGGAGCCCATGACAACGAGGTCCGCCTTCATTGAGGTTACGTAGTCCTCCAGCTGTTCGGCCAGGGGCCGGGAATCGCGTTGCTGCATGGGAAGGGGGGGGAGGGGGGTGAGGGTTGAGGGGTTGAGGGTTTGAGGGGTGGGAGGTTCAGGGGGGTAAGATGAGGTGGTGGAGGGGTGAGGGGATGGGTAGGGGTAGGGGCCGGGTATCGCATTGCTGCATGGGGAGGGGGAAGGGGGGGTTGAGGGGTTGAGGGGGGGGGAGGGGAGGGTGTGAGGGGTTGAGGGGTTTATACTCACCAGGATGTCGACATGTGGTGCAGCTAGAGTTGCCTTGGCTTGGAGTGAAGTGAATAATACTCACCAGGATGTCGACATGTGGTGTGGCCAGAGTTGCCTTGGCTTGGAATGAAGTGAATAATACTCACCAGGATGTCGACATGTGGTGCGGCCAGAGTTGGCTTGGCTTGGAATGAAGTGAATATAACTCACCAGGATGTTGACATGTGGTGTGGCCAGAGTTGCCATGGCTTGGAATGAAGTGAATATAACTCACCAGGATGTCGACATGTGGTGCGGCCAGAGTTGGCTTGGCTTGGAATGAAGTGAATATAACTCACCAGGATGTCGACATGTGGTGTGGCCAGAGTTGCCTTGGCTTGGACAGCGTACTTGTCACACATTTCTTGTAGTGCCACTTGTTGCACCTTGGTTTGCGCCACACTCACAAAGTACACGATGTCCTTCGTTGCTCGCATGATACTTAGAGCCAGCTGGTGAGTGGGGGTGGGTGGTGGAGAGAGGTTAGGGTGGGGGTGGTGGTGGTGGGTGTGGGTGGACACTCACAAAGTACACAATGTCCTTCGTTGCTCGCATGATACTTAGGGCGAGCTGCGGCATTATAAAGGGCAGTGTGGTGGAGAGAGGTTAGAGTGGTTGAGAGAGGTTAGAGTGGTTGAGAGGTTAGAGTGGTTGAGAGAGGTTAGAGTGGTTGCGAAGAGGTTCGTGTTGCGGCGGTTGGGGTGGAGTTTTTCGGTTGACGGTTGCTCGTGGTTGACGGTGGTGGGTGGGTCGGGTGGCGGGCTTCGGGTGGTTGCAAGCGGTTGGGTTTGCGGTTGCGGTGGCGGTTGCTCGTGTTATGACACATGTGGTGGGTGGGCGGGTGGCGGGCTCGGGTGGATTGCGCGCGGTTGTGGGTGGCGGTAGCGGTGGCAGGTTGCCCGTGGTTGCGGTGTGGGGTGGGTCGGGTGGCGGGTTCGGGTGGTTGCGCGCGGTTTGGGGTGGCGGTGGCGGTGGTCGTGGCTGTGGTGGCTTGTGGCCCCGCCCCCCTGTGCTTTAGCTGCTCGCGGCTACGTTCTGCAGGGGGCTGGTGGGTGGGGTGGAGGGGACAGAGAGGTTGATGGATGTGGATGGTGGAGTGGAGCGTAGGTGGAGGTTGGAGTGGAGAAGTTTTGGGGGTGAGGTGAAGTGGGGTTGGAGGTGAGAGAGGTTTGGGGTGGAGGTGGGTGTGAGAAGTTTGGGTGGATGTGGAGGTGGGTTGGAGGGGGAATTTGGGGGTGGAGGTGGAGGGTGGGGTTTGGAGGTGGAGAGGTTTTGGGGTGGAGGTGGAGGTGGAGAAAGTTTGGGGTGGAGGTGGAGGTGGGGTTAGGAGGTGGCGAGGGTTTGGTGGTGGAGGTTTAGGGTGGAGGTGGAGTTGGAGTTGGAGAGGGGGTTTTTTTTTTTGGGTGGAGGTGGAGGTGGAGGGTGGAGGTGGAGGTTGGAGGTGGAGAGGGTAGGGTGGAGGTGGGGGAGGTGGATGAAGGTGGAGAAGAGTTTGGGGTGGAGGTGGAGTGTAGTTGGTTGTGTTGGGTGGGTTTAGGTACAGTGCTTCGATACTTGCATGATGGGATAATGGTGGTTGAGAGAGGTTGGGATGGAGGAGGAGACAGAGGAGGAGGTGGAGGTGAAGGTGGAGGTGGAGGTGGAAGTGGAGGTGAAAGTGGTGGAGGTGGAGGTGAAGGTGGTGGAGGTGGAGGTGGAGGTGGAGTTGGAGGTGGAGGTGAAGGTGGTGGAGTTGGAGTTGGAGGTGAAGGTGGTGGAGTTGGAGGTGGAGGTGAAGGTGGCGGAGGTGGAGGTGGAGGTGAAGGTGGTGGAGGTGGAGGTGGAGGGGAAGGTGGTGGAGGTGGAGGTGGAGGTGGAGTGAAGTGGTGGTGGAGGTGGAGGTGAAGGTGGTGGAGGTGGAGGTGGAGGTGAAGGTGGTGGAGGTGGAGGTGAAGGTGTGATGTGGAGGTGAGGTGAAGGTGGGGGAGGTGGGAGGGAAGGTGGTGGGGTGGAGTGAGTAAGGTTGTGTAGGTGAATGTTGAGGTGAAGGTGGTGGAGGTGGAGGTGAAGGTGGTGGAGGTGGAGGTGGAGGTGAAGGTGGTGGAGGTGGAGGTGGAGGTGAAGGTGGTGGAGGTGGAGGTGGAGGTGAAGGTGGGTAGGGATAATATAATTCAGGAGGAAGTGGAGGTGGGTGGGTAGGGAGAATGTCCATCGACACTTGCATGATGCTTAGAGCTAGCAGCCCGTTCCAGTGATTCGATTTGTATAGTGGTACACCAAAGCGGGGTCGGGGGTTCGATTCCCCCTACAGTCACCCTGAGCGTTGCAATGGTAGCTTGTCCAGTCGAAATGGTAGACCGTTCTCTGCCCGCGAACGCAGGTTCCCTTAATACCGCGCCCCACCAGGCGTTATCATTACTTAGAGCTAGGTACTTTAGAAGAGGTAGGGATTGGAGTGGTTGAGAGAGGTTAGGATGGAGGTGGATGTGTGGGTGTGTGTGGGTTATGGAGGTGGGTGTGTGTGTGGGTGGAGGTGGGTGTGGGTGTGGGTGTGGGTGTGGGTGGGTTATGGAGGTGGGTGTGGGTGTGGGTGTGGGTGTGGGTGTGGGTGGGTTATGGAGGTGTGTCTGTGTGTGGGTGTGGGTGGAGGTGGGTGTGGGTGTGGGTGGGTTATGGAGGTGGGTGTGGGTGTGGGTGTGGGTGTGGGTGTGAGTGGGTTGTGGAGGTGGGTGTGGGTGTGGGTGGGTTATGGAGGTGGGTGTGGGTGTGGGGGTAGTTATGTCCTTTGGTGTTCGTATAATGCTTGGGGCAAACTGAATTAGAAGGGGCAGGCTTGTCTTGGTGACTTTTGTTTTTCACAACAGACACGAAGATGGGGGTCCATAACCTTGCCCCCCCTGCCAGTGTACGCGTGTTGTTTTTGTTTTTGTGTTAGGTGTTTGTATTGATGTTGGTGTTAGTTGTTGTTTGTTGGATTGGAATGAGGGTGGGGGTGGGGTGACCTACGTGTACAGAGATCTGCGTCGCTGGGCTGTCTGACACGAAGATGACCATTACCTTGCCACCCCTGCCAGGCGTACGCGTTTTTTATTTATTTTATTTGTACTTGTGGTTTGTGTGACGGGATTGGGGGTGAACGGGGTGGGGGTGACGGGGGTGGGGGTGCACGGGCTTAGGGGTGACGGGGTGGGGTTCGGTATTGGGGGTTGACGGGGGTGGGGGTGAACGGGTGTGGGGGTGACGGGATTGGGGGTGACTGGGTGGGGGTGACGTGGGTGTGGGGGTGACAACGGGGTGGGGGTGACGATTGGGGTGACGGAGTGGGGGTGTCGGGGGGTGGGGGGTGCCGGGGGTGGGGTGACGGGATTGGGGTGACGGGATTAGGGGTGACGGGATTAGGGGTGACGGTTGGGGGTGACGGATTGGGGGGGAGGGTGGTGGGGGGTGACGGGGGTGTGGGTGACCGGGATTAGGGTGACGGGGGTGGGGGTGACGGGGGGTTGGTGGTGATGGGATTGGGGGGGACCGGGGTGGGGTGAACGGGCAGGTGGGGGTTACAACGAACGGTGGGGGTGCCGGGGGTGGGTGACGGGATTGGGGGTGCCGGGGGTGGGGGACGGATTGGGGTTACGGGGGTGGGTGTGCGGGGGGGGGTGAGACTGTGGTTGGGGGTGAACGGGGATGGGGGTGAGCGGGGTGGGGGTGGACGGGGATGGGTCTGAACGGGGGGTGGGGGGTGAGACGGGGGAACGGGGTGGGGGTGACGGGAATTTGGGGTTGACGGGATTGGGGTGACGGATTGGGGGGTGACGGGATGTGGGGGTGACGGATTGGGGTTGACCGGGGTGGTGGTGACGGTAATGGGGGTGACGGGGATGGGGGTGACGGGATTGGTGGTGAAAGGGGGATGTGGGTGACGGGATTGGGGGTGATGGGATTGGGTTGACGGGGTTGGGGGTGACGGGAATTGGGGGTGAACGGGGTGGGGGTGACGGGATTGGGGTTGAACGGGTGGGGGTGACGGGATTGGGGGTGACGTGGATTGGGGGGTGACAGTATGGGGGTGACGGGATTGGGAATGGGGTGGGGGTCCGGGGTGACCTACGTGGTACGCAAGATCTGCGTCGCTGGGTTGTCTGACACAAAGATGACCATGACCTTGCCATCCCCCCTGCCCCCAGGCGTACCTGTTTTTTTTGCTATAGTTAAGTTTTTTGGTGTTGTGTTTTGTATTGGTGTTAGTGTTGCTTTGTGTTGGGGTGGGTCGATTGGGGCGGGGGTTGGGGGTGGAGGTGGGGGTGACCTACGTGTACAAGATCTGCGTGTCGCTGGGGGGGGCTGTCGACACGAAAGATCCTCCTTCCCATGACCTTGCCCACCGCTGCAGGCGTACGCGGTTTTTTTTTGTGTTGGTGTTTGTATTGGTGTTGATTTGGTGTTGGTTTGGTGCTGGTTTGTGTTGGTTTGTGTTGGTTTGTGTTGGTTTGTGTTGGGATTGTGGGTGGGGGTGGGGGTGGGGGTGACCTACGTGTACAGAGATCTGCGTTGCTGGGCTGTCTGAGACGAAGATGACCATGACCTTGCCACCCCTGCCAGGTGTACGGGAGCCCTTATCTTCAGAACCAACGAAGGAAGAGCCGCCCACTTACCGCTATTCCTTCCGTGGGCCTGCGCTTTTGAGCCTCCCTGTTGGCGTCCTTGGGCCGTTGTCAGCTTACCGGCGTGGTAGGTGCACACCAAAGAGACATTGGAAGGGACGGAAGCTTCTTGTGCGCTGATGGTGGTCACCAGTACGTCGTCCATTGTTCCTGTGTGGCATTGGTCTGTGTGTGGGTGTGTTTGTGTGGGGGGTGGGGGTGGGAGGGGCGCGGGGGTTGTAGCGTGTGTGTTGTGTGGAGAGGGTGGGGTGTGAGGTATGTGTGTGCATGTATGTATGTTTGTTTGTGTGTGTGTGTGTGTGTGTGTAGGGTTTAGGGTTCAGAAAACCCATACCCACCCCCCCCCCCACACACACACACACACACAGCTGCCACACACACACACTCAATGAATGCTCTTAAAAATCAACTTACTTGAGCACTCTGAACTCTCTTTCCAGGGCTGTTTTCCTGAATGGCGACGCAGTGGGCTTGGTCACTGGCGGTCAGGTCGGCCAGGTCATAGTTCAAGCTAACCATCTCTTCGTCCAAGTGTATGCTTGGGTAGAATACTGAGGGCCGGGTGATGATGGCTGTGGGGTGGCGGGTGGGGGTGGGGGGTGGGAGGTGGGGTTCAGGCAAGGTGGGGCTGGGTCAGGGTGGGGTGGGAGTGTGGGGTGTGGGGTGTGTGTGGGGTGTGTGGGGGAGGTGGTGGTGGGTTAGGAGGTGGTGGTGGCAGTACTTGGTGGTGGTGGTGGTGGTGGGTAGGAGGTGGTGGTGGTGGGTTAGGAGGTGTTGGTGGGTTAGTATGTGTGGTGTGGGGGTAGGAGGTGGTTGGTGGCTAGTGGTGGCAGTAGAGTTACTTGGTGGTGGTGGTGGTGGGTTAGGAGGTGGTGGTGGGTTAGGAGGTGGTGGTGGCAGTACTTGGTGGTGGTGGTGGTGGTGGGTTAGGAAGTGGTGGTGGTGGGTTAGGAGGTGGTGGTGGCAGTACTTGGTGGTGGTGTTGGTGGCAGGAGAAGTATAAAGAAATGCAGTGTGCATGATCACTGGCGGTCAGGTCGGTCAGGTCGTAGTGGAGGAAAACCATCTCTTCGTTCAAATGAATGCTTGGGTACAATACTGAGGGCCGAGGGGTGGTGATGGCTGTGGCTGTGGGGGGTGGGGTGGGGGGGGTGGGGAAAGGCTAGGTCAAGTGGATGGGTTCGGAGGGGGTGGGGTGTGGGGGGTGGGGGCCAGTCGTAAGAAGAAGTTCGAATTGTATGCTTGGGGAGAATACATAGGCAGCTGGGTGATGATGGTGTGGCGGCTGTGGGGGTGGGCGGGCGGGGAAAGGAAAGGTAAGGGTGGGGATGGGTTAGGAGGGGAGGTGGACGGGTGGTGGGCCTGGGGGCTAGTACTATTGAAGTCCCAAATGAATGCTCGGGGGTGTAGAGAACAATGAGGCCGGGTGATGATAGATGGTGGGCCTGCCTGGCCTCCGCGCCCCGCGCGCCGGGCGTCCCGTAAGCCGACCCACCCCGGTGGGGCGCTGGGTCAGGGTTGGGCCCGGTGGCGGGGATGGCAGGGGTTAGCAAGTCAAAAGAATGCAGTGTTGCAGATCACTGGCGGTCAAGTTGGGTTAGGAGGGGTTGGAGGAGTATTGGCCGGGGTGGGTGGTGGGTTAGGAGGGGTGGGTTGTAGGTGGAAGAGTACTTGGTGTTGTTGGTTGGTGGGGGATTAGGAGGGTGGTGGGTGGGGTGGTGGGTTAGGAAGGTGGTGGTAGTGGCAGAGTTGGCAGTACTTGGTGGTGGTGGCTGGTGGGTTAGAAGGTGGGTGGTGGTGGGGGGGGGGTGGGGGGTATAGGAGGTGGTGGCTGGCAGTACTTGGTGGTGGTGTGGGGTGGTGGGTTAGGAGGTGGGGGTGGTGGGTAGGAAGGTTGGCGGATAGTGGGGGCTGGGGTTTAGGAGTGCTGGTGTGGTGGGTAGGAGGTGGTTGTGAACGCTGTGGTTAGGCATAATTGGGTTGGTGTTGGTGGTGGGTAGGAGTGGTGGTGGTGGGTGGTGGTGGGTTAGGAGGTGGTGGTTGGCAGTAATTGGTGGTGGTGGTGGGGGTGGTTAGGAGGTGGTGGGGGTGGGTAGGAGGGTGGTGTGTGGTGGGTTAGCGAAGGGTGGTGGTGGAAGACTTGGTGGGGTGGTGGGGGGGGTGGTGGTTAGGAGGTGGTGGTGGGGGTTGAGGAGGTGGTGGTGGGGGGTTAGGTATGGCAGGTTGGGTGGGGGGTTAGAGGGTGGTGGGGTGGCCGACTGGTGGTGGGTGGGGTGGTGGGTAGGAGCGGGTGGTGGTGGGTAGGAGGTGGTGGTGGCGCTGGCAGTAACAGTACTTGGTGGGGTGGTGGTGGTTGGTAGGAGGGTGGTGTTGGGGGGGTTAGGAGGGGTTGGTGGTTGCAAGTACTTGGTGTTGTTGGTGGTGGGTGGTGGGTTAGGAGGTGGTGTGGTGCAGTATTGGTGGTGGGTGGTGGTTGGTTAGGAGGTGGTGGTGGTGGGTTAGGAGGTGGTGTTGTTTGGTGGGGTGAGGAGGTGGGGTGGGAGTGGTGGGTTAGGAGGTATGGGTGGTGTGGCAGTACTTTGGTGGGCTTTGGTTGGTATGAGTGGTGGTTATGGAGGTGGTGGTGGTTGGTTAGAGAGGTGTGTGGTGGTGGGTTAGGACCGTCGGTACGGTAGGCAGTAATTGGTGGAGTGGTGGTGGTGTGGTAGGAGGTGGTTGGTGGTGGGTTAGGAGTTGGTGGTGGTGGGTAGGATGGAGGTGGTTTGCTAGTTACTTCGTGGTGTGGTGGGTGAGGGTGAGGAAAAGGATACGGTGGAGTGGGGGTTTAGGAGGTTCGGTGGTGGCAGAATTGGTGGTGTGGTGGTGGGGGTTTGTTAGATGTGTTGGTGGGTGTTTGGACGTACTTGGTGGTGGTGGTTGGTGGGGGACGCGATCTTGCCGTGGTTACAGGGTGAGCAAAGTATTAGGTGGGGCGGGGCTGGGGGGTAGGAGGGGTGGGGTCGGCAGTAATTGGTGGTGGTGGTGGGTGGGTTGTGGTGTGGGTTAGGCGGTGTTGGTGGCAGTATTGGTGGTGGTGGTGGTGGGTTATTAGGAGGTGGTGGTGGGTGGCAGTACTTGGTTGGTGGTGGTTGGTGGCAGGCAGGAGTTTCGAAGTATAAAGAAATAGTGTGCATGATCAATGTCCGGTCAGGTCGGGCAGGTCGTAGTGAGGAAACCATCTCGTCGTTCAATGAATGTCTTTGGGTACAATACTGAGGGCCGGGGCGTGGTGATGGGTGGGCTGGCTGTGGTGTGGGGGTGGGGTGGGGGGTGGGGAAAGGCTAGTAGGTTCAAGGTGGGATGGGTTAGGAGGGGTGGGGGGGGTGGGGTGCGGGCCAGTACTAAGAAGTCGAATTGTATGCTTGTGGGAGAAGACATAGGGCTGGGTGATGAGGCTGTGGCTGTGGGGGTGGGGGGGGGAAGGAAAGGTCAGGGTGGGGGCTGGGTTAGTAGGGCGTGTGGGTGGTGGGGGGGTTGGGGTTGTGGTGGGTGAGGGCCAGTACTTAGAAGTCGATTTTATGCTTGGGGGAGAATACATAGGGCTGGGTGATGGATGGCATGTGCTGTGGGGGGCGGTGGGGGGGGGGGGGGGGGAAGGAAAGGAAAGTAAGTTGGTGGGGATGGGTTAGGAGGGGGTGGTGGTGGGGGGTGGGCTTGGCAGTAATTAGAAGTCAATTGTATGTGGGAGTGATTACACAGGGCGGAGGTGGTGATATGGATGTGGGGGGGGTGGGGAGGTGGGGGAAAGGATAAAAGTCAGGGGTGGGGATGGGTTATGGGGGTGGGTGGGTGGTGGTGGCAGTCCTTAGAAGCCAATTGTATGCTTGGGGGAGAAGTCAAAGGGCCAGGGTGATGAGGCTGTGGGGGGCGTGGGGGTGTTGTGGGGGGGGAAAGGAAAAGGTCAGGGTGGGGTGGAGGTAGGAGGAGGGCGTGGTGGTTGGGGTGGCAGAAGTACTTAGAAGTCGAATGTATGCTTGGGGAGAATACCTAGGGCTGGGTGATGATGAGGCCTGTGGGGGTGGGGGGGTGGGGGGGGGAGGGGGAGGGGTGGAGGGGAAGGAAAGGGGAGGGTGGGGGAGGGGTTAGGAGGGGGTGGCGTGGTGGTGCAGTATTAGAAGTCCGAATTGTATGCTTGGGGAGAATACGATAGGGCCGGGGTGATCCGCATGAATGTGGGGGTTGGGTGGGGGGGGGGGGGGGAAAGGAAAGGTCAGGGTGGGGAGATGGGTTAGGAGGGGGTGGGTGGGTGGGGTGGGTGGGTGGGTGGGGGGGGGCCAGTACTTAGAAGTTGCCAATATGAATGCTAGGGTATATACCTGAGCGGGTGCCGGGTGATGTGGGATGTGGGGTGGAGGGTGGGGTGGTCAGGGTTGGGTTAGGGTGGGATGGGGAGGAGATGGTTGGTGGTGGTGCTTGGTGGTGGTGGTGGTTGTGGGTGTAGTGGTGGCGGGTGGTAGGGGTGGTGGTGGACAGGTACTTCGAAGTCCACGTGAATGCTCGGGTTATAATACCGAGGGCCGGTAGACCGTGACTGTGGGGGTGGGGGGTGGGGGTCAGGAGCGGGGCTGGGACATAAGGAGGGTGGGGTTGGGTTGGGGTAGGGTGGGGAGGTGGGTCAGGGTGAGAGTCGGATTGACACAGCAAAAATTACCTTGTAGGCCAATTGCCCCACGTTTCACCAACCCGTTACACACATGCAAACCACAATACCACCCTACTACATACGTACATTACCACCATCCCGAACAAATGGCTCCAGTGGCAGAGCAACCGGGAGAAAGATCGCAGCAGGTGGCGGGGTTCCAACACCCTTGAGTGCGCTGGGCCCGTGGAGGGTCGATTCAACCGGACGGTAAATGAGATATAGAATGAAATGTAGGCTCGAGCAGCGCATTACGTACGATCCGGCTGGCCCGTTAATCCCAAGGGGCACGCCTTAGAGGTCTTGACAATTCTTGGATGTTCAAATTTATTTAATTTAATTTAATTTAATTCAAATTTATTTAATTTAATTTAATTCAAATGTATTTAATTTAATTTAATTCAATTCAAATGTATTAAATTTAATTTAATTTAATTCATACCACCCATACTCACCCACCCCGCGGCGCCACGACGGCGAGCTTGGTGTTTTGTATTGCACATTTCTGCAGTCCAGGTTGAGTAGCTATTTGGGCTACTCAACCCTGATTTCAGGAAAGTTGTGTAGCCATAGCATGGCGGAGCGCAAAGCAAGGAGCCTGGGGGGGTCGGGAGGCAGCGCGACCCGATATTGGGGGGTCCGGGGGTTGTCGCATTCGGCGGAATGGCGACGGAATGGCGACGCGCAGTAAAAAAAAGAAAGCAAAAAAATGGGCGAGCTTGTGCTCCTCCCCCCCCACCCCCCACCACCAGCCCCCATACCCCCCCCCACACACACACACCAATCTCTAACACCAATATCCTCCCCACCCCACACACCTTTCAAGCCCGCTATGCAGAAAACGAATTGCGAGGTCATGACGGCCAGCTTATGCTTCGACCGGTTCCTGACCTCATTCACTATAAATCGTAATCGTAGGGCGGAGTTTGCGACGTCAGATATTTGACGCCGACGACGGGCCATGGTTATTAAGAGGATCTCCGCCGTGGTTTTTGTGCGCCATAACCACACTACACAGGGGTTGGGTAGGGTTTGGTGGGCGTGGGCTGGGGGGGGGGTGGGGGGTGGGGTGGGTTGTGGAGCGGTGGTGGGGGGGATGGTGGGGGTGACCTGGGGGGGGGGGGGCGGGGGGTTGTGTAGGGTGGTGGGGTGGGGGGGGGTGGGGGGTTGTTGAGGGTGGGGGGGTGGGGGTTGCGGTTGGGTTGGGGTTGGGGTGGGGTTGAGGTGAGGTGAGTGAGGTGGTTGGGTTGGCGGGTGGGTTGGGTTGGGTTGGCGTTGGGTGGGTTGGGGTTGGGTTGGGTTGATGGTGAGGTTTGAGGTAGTGGGTTGGGTTGGGTTGGGTTGGGGTTGGTTGGTGCGGGTGGGTTGGGTTGGGGTGGTTGAAGTTGAGTTGAGGTGGGTTGGGTTGGGTGGGTGTGGATTGGGTTGGGTTGGGGTGAGGTGACGGTGGGTTGAGGTGGGTTGGGGTGAGGTGAGGTGGGGCTTGGGTTGGTTGGGTTTGGGTTGGGTTGGGCTTGGGTCTGGGTGGAGGTTGGGTTGGGAGTGAGGGTGGGTTGGGGTGAGGTGAGGGGGGTTGGGTTGGGTGGGTTGGGTTGGGTTGGGTTGGGTTGGGTTGGGTTGGGTTGGGTTGGGTTGAGCTGGGTTGGGTTGGGTTGGGTAACGGTTTGGGTTGGGGTTGGGGTGGGTGGGGTTGGGGTGGTGGAGTGGTGTTGATATGTATTTACAATATGTTGCAGATAACCCAACCCCCACCCAGGACCCCCAACCACCCCCAACCCCCCCCCTTAACATCATAAATCCCCGTTTACCCATTGTCGAGGCCATGCCCAGCTGAGCTGTGCTCCAAACCCCCGACCCACCACCCCACACCCCCCACCTACAACCACAACACACCACAACTAGCCCCCACCACACACCCCATCCACCCATCCCACCACCCCACCCCACCCTAAAACAACCCCACACCTACATCCACAAAGCCCCACCCACCACCCCAACAAACCCCCCCACAAAACCCCACCCACAAACCCACACCAGCACCCCAACAAACCCACCCCCCAACCAGCCAAATCCCACCCACCACACACCCACCACCCTAACACAACCAAACCCCACCACCCCACCCCTACACAGAAACCATCCCCCACACAACCCCACCCACCACCCCCAGCACGCCCTACCCACCACCGCACAAACCCCACCACACAACCCAAAAACAAACAACACCCACCACCACCACACCACACCGCAAACAACCCCCACCCAACCACCCCACCACAAGCCCACCCAACCATCACACCACAACCAGCACACCACACCCAACCAACAACCCACCCACACCACCCCAACACAACCCCACTCCACCACCCCAACACCCTACACACCCCACACACCCTAAACAAACCCACCCCAACCACCCTCCAACCCAACACAAACCAACAAACCCAAGGACAACAACAACAAACCCACCCCTACAACCCCCACCAACCCACCACTACACCAACCCCACCCCAACCCAACACCCCCACCCACCACCGACAAACCCCACCCCCCCACCCCCACCAACCTAACAAAACAAACAACCCCACCCACCACCTAACACAAACACCCCCCCACCCTACCACACCCCCCCCACCCCAACCCCTAGAAACCTTTTTCATGATAAACCCCATGCCCACACTTCTTACCCGTCAAATGTGGAGGTATGCCAGCTGACGCTGGTGCTCACAATCCCATGCACCCCCCCTTACAACCCGAACCCACAACCTGAACCTGGTTCCATTCTACCACCACATGCCCACCCCTCCCCTCCACCACCCAACCCCACCCAAACAACCCATGCCAACACTGCGTACCCGTCACACGTGGAGGCTATGCCAGCTGAGCTGGTGCTCACAACATCACACATAGAACCCATGTTGGCTCCCCTGGACTCCTTTTCCCCGAACCCACCAAACCCGACCCTAAAACCCCATGCGAACCATAAACACCCAATGCCCCCCCCTTCCTACCCGTCACACGTGGCGATAAGGCCAGTGGTTTGTGCTCACAACATCACACATAGAACCCATGTTGGCTCCCCTGGACTCCTTCATGAAAAGCATCAGCGCTAGTGCCTCCTTGTCTATACTGCTCTCCACAACAAAAGGCCGCAGGTCCCTCAGACGCCGGGATATCAACCACCTGGTGGGTGTATAGGTTAGGGAGCTCGTGGGCAATAGTGAGTAAGGGTGTGTAAGACTATGAATGCTAGTGCCTCCTTGTCTATACTGCTTCCACAACGTAAGGCCGCAGGTCCCTCAGACGTCGGGATATCAACCACCTGTGGGTTGGGGTTCGGAGTCCAGGGTGAGGGTAAGGGTGAGGGATAAGGGGTGAGGGGTCAAGGGTGAGCGGTAAAGGGTGAGGGTATGGGGTTAAAGGGTGAGGGGTAAAGGGTGAGGGTATGGGGTTCAGGGTGAGGGTTGTGAGGGGTAGTAAAGGGTGCGGGTATAAGGGGTGAGGGGGGTAAGGGATTGCGGGGTTGTTGTAAAAGGTTTGAGGTATAGGGGTTAGGTTAAAGGGTGTGAGGGTATGGGGTTAAAGGGTGGGGTAGGTGGGTAGGTAACGGGTGAGGGTATGGGGATGGGGTATAAAGGGGGGGGTGAGGGGTAAGCGGTGAGGATAAGGGGGTAGGGTAAAGGGTGGGCGGGTGGGACGTGTAGTTGGGGTGGTTAGGGGTTTTTATGGTAATATTAGTTAAGTTTTGTTATAAGTAATTTGATTTATATTATCGGTTGTTTGGTGGTAGGTACTTTTAAGGGTGAATAGGTATTTAGGGGGTAAGGGTGTTAAAAGGGTGAGGGTGAGGGGGTAGTAAAGGTGAGGGATATAAGGGGTTGTGAGGGTGTCAAGGGGTGAGCGGTAAGGTGGAAAGGGTGAGGGTGAGGGATAATTATTAATAAAGGGTGAGGGATAAGGGTGAGGGGTTTGTAAAGGGTGGGGGTGTTAATTAAAGGGTGAGGGTATATGGGGGCAAAGGGTGAGGGTTTTATCAAGGGTGAGGGGGTAGGGGAAAGGGTGGGGGTGGGGGGTTGGGGTTAAAAGGGTGAGGGGTAAAGGGTGAGGGATAAGGGGTGAGGGGTAAAGGGTGGGCGGTAAGGGTGGGGTTGAGGGGTTTTTAAGGTGAGGGATAAGGGTGAGGGGGTTTAAAGGGTGGGCGGTTAAAGGGTGATTGGAGGGTATGGGGTAAAGGGTGCGGGGTATAAAGGTGAGGGTATGGGGTAAAGGGTGAGGGGGTAAAGGTGCGGGTAAGGGGTGAGGGGTAAAGGGGGGGGGTTTTTTTTATGTAAAAGGGTGGAGGTGCGGGTTAAGGTGAGGGGATAAGGGGGTGAGGGGGCAAGGGTGAGCAGCGGGTAAAGGGTGAGGGTGAGGGTTGTTAAGGTTGAGGGATAAGGGGCTGAGGGTTAAAGGGTGGAGGGTATGGGTGAGGGGTTGAGGGGTAACAGCGGTGTTGAGGGATAGAGGGGGGAGGGGTAAAGGGGGTGGGCGGGGTAGGGTGGAAGGTAAAGGGTGAGGGTATGGGGTAATAAAGGGTGAGGGGTAAAGGGTGAGGGATAAGGGGTGAGGGGTCAGTCAGGTGTGAGCGGTAGGTAAAGGGTTGAGGGTATAGGTTAAGGGTGAGGGATAAAGGGGAGGGTTATGGGGTTAAGGGTTGAGGTGAGGGGTAAAAAGGGTTGAGGGATAAGGGTGGAGGGGTTGGGTTTAAAGGGTAAGCGGTAAAGGGTGAGGGTATGGAGTTAAGGGTGAGGGTGAGGGGTAAAGGGTGAGGGTATGGGGTTAAGGGTGAGGGGTGAGGGGGGAAAGGGTGAGGGATAAGGGGTAAGGGTGAGGGTGAGGCGGTTTAACGGGTGAGGGTATGGGTTAAGGAGTGTGAGGGGGAGGGTGGTTTAAAGGGTGAGGGTATGGGGTGTTAGGGGTGATGGGGAGGGCGGTGTAAAGGTGTTGAGGGTTATGGGGTGGGTAAAGGGTGAGGGTATGGGGTAAAGGGTGAGGGTATGGGGTAAAGGGTGAGGGGTAAAGGGTGAGGGTATGGGGTTAAGGGTGAGGGTGAGGGGTAAAGGGTGAGGGATAAGGAGTGAGGGGTAAAGGGTGAGAGGAAAGAGGCAGGGGTCTGGGTTGTAGGTTAGGGAGCTCGTGGGCAATAGTGAGTGAGGGTGTGTAAGACTATGAGTGCTAGTGCCTCCTTGTCTATACTGCTTCCACAACGTAAGGCCGCAGGTCCCTCAGACGACGGGATATGAACCACCTGTGGGTTGGGTTTCGGAGTCCAGGGTGAGGGTAACAAACAGGGGGCAGACGTTAGGGGTAAAGGGTGAGGGGAAAGAGGCAGGGGTAGGGGTTGTAGGTTAGGGAGGTCGTGTACAAGAATGTCCCATAGGGCAGGGGGCAATGGGGCAGGGGGCAATGCCGGGATATCAACCACCTGGTGGTTGTATAGGTTAGGGAGCTCGTGGGCAATAGTGAGTGACTGTGTGTAAGACTATGAGAGCTAGGCCTCTTCCTATACATGTTCTTCACAAATAAGGACCAGAGGTCCTCAGCCGACGGATATGACACCACCTGGGGGTGGGGTTCGGAGACAGGGTGAGGGTAAGGGTGCGTGTGCGGGGTTTGGGGGTGAGGTAATAAGGGGCAAGGCGTATAGGTGCGTGAGTGGTAAGGGTGGGGGGGGATAGGGGCAGGGGTCTGGGTTGTTTGTAGGTGGTTAGGGAGCTCGGGGGGCAATAGTGAGTAGGTTTGTGTCAGACCATCAGTGCTAGATGCCTCATCCTTGTCTATGCTGCTCTTCACAAAGTAAGGCAGCAGTCCCTCAACGCCGGGATATTGAACAAATGGTGGGTTGGGGTTCGGAAGTCAAGTCAAGGGGAGGGGTAATAAGGGTGAGTGTGAGGGGTTGAGGGTGAGGGATAAGGGGCAAGGGGTATAGGGTGAGTGGTAAAGGGTGGGGGATAAGGGGCAGGGGTCTGGGTTGTAGGTTAGGGAGCTCGTGGGCAATAGTGAGTGACGGTGTGTCAGACCATCAGTGCTAGTGCCTCCTTGTCTATACTGCTCTTCACAACGTAAGGCCGCAGGTCCCTCAGACGACGGGATATGAACCACCTGGTGGGTTGGGGTTCGGAGTCCAGGGTTAGGGTAAGGGTGAGTGTGAGGGGTAAGGGGTGAGGGATAAGGGGCAAGGGGTATATGGTGAGTGGTACAGGTTGGGGGATAAGGGGCAGGGGTCTGGGTTGTAGGTTAGGGAGCTCGTGGGCAATAGTGAGTGAGGGTGTGTAAAACTATGAGAGCTAGTGCCTCCTTGTCTATACTGCTCTTCACAACGAAAGGTCGCAGCTCCCTCAGACGAAGGGATATGAACCACCTGGGGGTTAGGGTTCGGAGTCCAGGGTTAGGGTAAGGGGTGATGATAGGATATCAACCACCTGGGGTGCAGGTTCAGAGTTCAGGGTTCAGGGTTAGGGTAAGAGTCAGAGATCAGGGTTAGGGTAATGTTCAGAGTTCAGGGTTAAGGTTCAGAGTTCAGGGTTCAGGGTTAGGGTAAGGGTCAGAGATCAGGGTTTGGGTAAGGGTCAGAGTTCAGGGTTAAGGTTCAGAGTTCAGGGTTATGTTAGGGTTATGTTAGGGTTATGTTAGGTTTAGAGTTCAGGGTTCAGGGTTCAGGTTTAGAGTTCAGGTTACAGGTTTAGAGCTCAGGGTCCAGGTTTAGAGGAAGAGTCAGGGATAAGAGGTGAGTGGGTGTGGGGGGGAGGGACGGGGATGGTGGTGGGTGGTGGTGGTGGTGGTGGTGGTGGTGGGGATGATGAAAAAACGGTAACCCTTGGGTACCCCCCCATCACCACCATGACAAGGAATAATCACTTGGCAATGAGCATCAAGAGGAGTAGGTAGTGGAAGTGAAAGTGGTTGTGGTAGTGGTAAGTGGTAGTGGTGGTGGTGGTGGTTGCGTGGTTGTAGCTGGTAGTGGTAGTGGGTGGTGGAGTGGTAGTGGTAGTGGATGGTGGTGGTGGTAGGTGGTGTGTGGTGGTGGTAGTGATGGTAAGGGGTTAGTGGGAGTGGTAGAGGTAGTAGTGGTAGTGGTGGTGGTGGTGGTGTGGTGGTGGTTGGTGGTAAGGTGGGAGTTGGTGGTGGTAGTGGTGGTAGTGGTAGTGGTAGTGGTAGTGGGGTTGTGGTGGGTGGTGGTAGTGGTAGTGGTAGGGGGGTAGTGGTCGTGGTTTTTGGGTGATGGTGGTTGGGAGTGGTTAGTGGTGTGGTAGTTGGAGTGGTGGTGGTAGTGGTAGTGTAGTGGTAGTGGTCGGGTCGTGGTCGTGGTAGTGGTAGGGGTTGGTGGTAGTGGTAGTGGTAGTGGTAGGTGGGAGTGGTAGGGTGGTAGTGGTAGTTTGTAAGTTGGTAGTTGGTGTCGGTAGTCGGTTGTGGTAGTGGTAGTCCAGTGGTAATGGTAGCTGGAGTGGTGGGTGGTAGTGGATAGTGGTAGTGGTCGTGGTAGTGGTGGTGGTAGTGGTAGTGTTGGTGGTAGTGGTCGTTGTAGGTGGGTAGTGGTAGTGGGGTGTAGTGGTCGTGGTCGTGAGTCGTCCTGTAGTGGGGGTGGTGGAGGGGTGGAGTGGTAGGGGTAGTGGTGGTTCTTCCGGGAGTGTAGTGGAGTGGTAGTGGTAGTGGTAGGGTCGTGCGTCGTTGGTGGTGGTAGGTGGTGGTGGTTAGTGGTAGTGGCTATGGTAGTGGTAGTGGTTAGTTGGTGCTGGTTAGTGGTAGTGGGTTAGTGGTAGTGGTAGGTGGTAGTGGTGGTAGTATCGTAGTGGGTAGTGGTAAGTGGTAGTGGTAAGTAGTAGTGGTAGAAGAAGTAGTGGTAGTGTGTAGTGGTGGGGTGAGTGGGTGGTTGGGTGGGGGTGGGGTTGGGGGTGGGGTATACAATAAATACAACTGAATGGACAACTCACTTGGTGCCATGAGCTGTCAAGTAATCTAGGACATTCTCGCTGATTTCAATCTTCACCACGTCTTGAGTGTCAGTCGAGGGAGTGTGCGTGTGTGTGTGTGTGTGTGTGTGTGTGTGTGTGTGGTGTGATGTGTGAGGGTGGTTGGTGGGGGGATATAAAAGCACGATGCCCCCCCCCCCCCCCCCCCACCCACCCACCCACCCACACCCACACACATCCCTGACAAGGAACACAATCTTTTGCGCCATGGCACTCATTTGTGGCGAGGCGAGTGATGGTGGGTGGGGGTGGTGGTGGTTGTGTGTGTGTCGTGTGTGTGTGTGTGTGTGTGACGGTGGTGGTGGTGGGGGGATATAAAAGCATATGCCCCCCACCCAAACAACACCCACACACCACACACAGCTGAAAGGAAACAACTCTTTTGAGCCATGGGAACTAAGTGTAGGCGGTTTCGGTAGTAGTGGTGGTGGTGGTGGTGTGTGTGTGAGTGTGGGAGGGGGGGTGAGGGGGGGTGTGGGGGGGGAGCTTGACCCTTCACTTCGCGCATTGAGCAGTCATCAAGTCAATCCGAGGACCGTCTCACTGATTTCAGATCTTCAACACATCTAGAGGGTCAGTGAGGGAGCCCGTGTCGTGTAAGTGGACTCTTGTGCTGAGGTATTCTGTTGTGTGGGCGGGAGGCGGTCGGCGGCCGGGGGTTTGGGGAGTGTCGGTGTGTGAAATGCATAATACACCCCCCCCCCCCCCACACAATACACACACACCACATTGACAAGGAACAACTCACTTTGCGCCATGAGCCGTCAAGTAATCCAGGACCGTCTCACTGATCTCAATCTTCACCACATCTTGCGTTGTAGTCGAGGGCGAGTGTGAGGTGCGGATCACTCCTTATCCTTCGGCTTCAGGGGTAGGCCTCGCCAGCACAAGGTGAACTGCAGCATGCAGAATCTGCGTGGGCGACAGAAGAGGCATGTGATCAAGTCTCATATATATGTATATGCAATAAAACGATTGTGGGGGGTTTTAGAAGACCCACCACACCAACAACACAATCTCCCAAAACCCTCCAATGCCCCTCCCCCCCCCCTCCCCCCCATCCCAACACCCCCCAAAAATGTTGTTCGTAGGTGTGTACCTTAAGTGAAGCCAAGTGCACGTAGCCATGCAGCATCTGTGTGGAGGGACAGGACAGGCCTGTGATAATCTCCTTTATGTAGGTTAGAACAGACCCCCCCCCCCCCCCCCCTCCAACCACCCCCCTCCAATCCCCGCCCCCCCCCCCCTACCCCCCCAAATTGTTGTTCAAGGGTGGTTTGTACATTAGCCAGCCCAAGTGCACTGCAGCATGCAGAATCTGCGTGGCGACAGGAGAGGCATGTGATCATGTCTCGTATATATGTACATGCATCAACTTTTGCCGCATTATAATTCATAATAATTCATAATCTTATATAATTCTCATTACTTCTTGCAGTAATGAGAATCAGAATCAGAATATTAATACGAATACGAATACGAATACTAATAAGAGGGAGAGATTAATAGGGAGAAGTACCTACCCTGATCCCAAGTATGACTTGCTGCCGATATTTTTCACAAAATGGCCTATCGCCGCATCGTACATGTACTTGGGCCGCCTGTCCTGGACCACACACCCCCTTACATTCTCGGGTTCGAGTCCGGAAGAGAGAAAAAAATACACTCACACATACTTGCATGCAAAGAGAAAAGAAAGACAGACAAGTACCTACCCAGATCCTGCGTATGCCTTGCTGCCGATATTTTTCACAAAATGGCCTATCGCAGGGTCGTACATGTACTTGGGCCGCCTGTCCTGGACCACTATCACCACATTCTCAGGTTTCAGTCCGCAGAAAGAAAAAAGGGGGGGCAGAAAAGGGGGGGGGGGGGAAAGGGAAACCGAAGAAAGAAGAAAAAACACATACTGGCATTTAAAGAGAAAAAGCAGAGGGAGAAGTACCTACCCAGATCCCGCTTAGCCTTGCTGCCGATTATTTTCTCAAAATGGCCTATCGCCGGGTCGTACATGTACTTGGGCCGCCTGTCCTGGACCACTATCACCACATTCTCGGGTTTCAGTCCGCAGAAAAAGGGGGACAAATAAAAAAATACACACACATACCGGCATATAAAGAGAAAAAACAGACAAAAAAGTACCTACCCTGACCCCGAGTATGCCTTGCTGCCGATTTTTTTCACAAAATGGCCTATCGCCGCATCGTACATGTACTGGGCCGTAGTCCGGACCCACCTTCGCACACAAACTTCTAGTGGTTTCAGTCCGCAGAAGTCCCTATCCAAAAGATCGTTACACACGAGGTGCTCTTGGTTTTCGGTTGATGTGCAGGCACACCAAGCTTCTTGGCAGCTTCCGTCCAGCAAGGGGTCGAAGGGCAAGAGCTAGGGCCATCATGAGACGGGGGCCCATGGTTGAAACCACTTGAATCTTGGAGTCGGATGGAAGAGAGTGATGAGGCAGGGAGAGGGGGGGTTGTGGGGTGGACAGGTGTGTGTGGGGTGGGGGGAGGGGAGGTGTGGTGGGGGTAGGTGGGAGGTGGTGGGGGGGAGGTACGTTGTGTCGTGTGTGTGGGGGGGGGGGGGAGGTGTGTGGTCTGGGGCGTGTGTGGGGCGGGGCGGTCGGCGGGGGGGCGAGGGGGGGGGAAGGTGTGTGAGTGTGTGTTGTGGGGGGGGGGGCGGGGGAGGTGTGGGTGTGTGTGTGGGGGGGGGGGGGGAGGGGGGGGGGGGGGGATTTGGGTGTGGGGCGGAGGTGTGGGTTGTGTGGGGGGGGGGGGGGGGGCCCAGGGAGGTGATGGGGGTGTGTGGGGCGGCGGGACGAGGGGGTTGTAGTGGGGGGGAGGAGGATGGTGTGGTGTGGGGGGGGGGGGGGAGGTGTGGGTTTGTGGGTGTGGGTGTGGGGTGGTGTGGGTGTGGGTGTGTGGGGGCAAGGTTGGGTGTGTGGGTGTGTTGGGGGTGTGTGATTGTAGTGGGTTGGGGGGGAGGTGTGTCGTGTGTGTGGGGGGGGAGGGGGGGGGAGGGGCTGTGTCCGGGTGGGTGGGGGGGGAGGATGGTCGTGGGTGGCGGGTGTGGATGGGTTGTGGGCGGAGGTGTGGGATTCTACAATCTAGATGTGGGGGTGGGAGGCTGTGGTGTGGAGGGAAGGGTGTCTGGGTGTGTGTGGGGGGGGAGGGGGGGTGTGTGTTGGGGGGGGGGGGAGGTGGGGGTGTGTGTGTGTGTGGGGGGGATGGTGTGAGTGTGTTGGGGGGTTGGTGGAGGTTGTGGTGTGGGGGGGAGGCTTGTGTGTTGTTGGGGGAGGGGGGGGAGGTGAGGTGTGTGTGTGGTGGGGGGGGGGGGGAGGGTGTGTTGTGTGTGTGCGGGGGGGGGGGGGGAGGGGGAGGGGGGGGGGGGCAGTGTGTTGTGTGTGTGTGGGGGGGGGGGAGGTGTGGGTGGTGTGTGGGGGTGGAGGGGGGGTGTGTGGGGGTGCTGGGGGGGGGGTCGGGGAGGTGTTGTGTGTGGTGTCCTCGGGGGGGCGCGGAGCGGGCGGGAGGTGTGTGGCCTGGTGGGGGGGGGGGGTGGGGTCGGGGGGAACGGTGGGGGTGTGGGTTGGTGTGGGTGGGGGGTGGGTGGACGGTTGGGGAGTGCGGCAAGGGGGTGGGCGGTGTGGCGGTGTGGGGGGGGGGAGGTGTGGGTGTGTGGTGTGTGTGATAGAAGGGAGGTCTAGGGCTAAATGAGGAAGGGGGGCATGGTGACACCATAAAATTTTGGAGTCGAGCAGAGGTGCTGAGACGGTTGTGGTGGGTGGGGGGGGATGGGGTGGGGGAGGTGTGGTGGGGGGGTCGGTGGGGTGTGTGTGCTGTGGGGGGGTGTATTGTGTGAAAACGGTGGCGGTAGGGATATATGAGAAGGGTGTGGGGGGGGGGGCCAATGGTGGACACCCTAATTTGCGAGTCCGCGGCCGAGAGTATGAGAGGGGTGGGTTGTGCGGGTGGGTGGGTGTGGGGGGGGGGAGGGTGTGTGTGTGTGTATGTGTGTGTCGAGGTGCTCAAAGGTGGCAGCTAGGGCGATCATGAGGCGGGGGCCCATGGTGACACCCTCGATCTTGGCGTCGGCGGCCGAGTGCTGGGAGGGGAAGGGGGTTGGGGGTTGTGGGGGGGGGGGCGGGAGGGGGGGTTGGTCAGGGGGGGAGGTTGAGTGTTGTGTGTGTATTTCAAGGCAGATTTGCCAAATGGGAAGCCATGGTATTAAGGCAGTTTTCAGACCAGGGCATGCACAGTGAAGCCAAGGCAAAAAACAATCAGCCAAAACCCCCCCCTACTCGTAACCCAATCCCCCCCCCCCCCCCCCCCCCCCACACACACAACACACAACATAAGCTCTCCCCTCACCTTTTCCAGGCAGGAGCTGGCAACATGAGTTCCATGGATCTGCCGACAGAGAGATGTAGGCAAAACAGAAAGAAAAACCCTCCCCACCCCCTACCCAAACCAGGCCCCCCCCTGCCCCACCCCACCCACATCAGCCTCTCCCCTCACCTTTCCAGGCAGAGCCTGGCCAATCAGTTCCCATGGGTCTGCAGACCAGAGCATGTCAGGCACCCGATGGTCACTCATCTTCACATGGTCATCTCCTGCAAAAATCTGTTGATGAAAGGCAGTGTGTGTGTGTGTGTGTGTGTGTGTGCGTGGAGGGTGTTGAGTGTGTTTTGGGGATTGTGTTGTGTGTTGTGTGTTGTGTGGAGGGAGAGGAGCGCGGGGGGGTGATGTTATTTTCATACCAAAGACAGAGCATATCCAGACATTAGATGGTCACTCATCTTCCATGGGCATTTCTCCTGACAAAACCCTGATGGATGAAAGGGGGAGGGAGGTTGGGGGGGGTGCGTGGTCGGGGGTAGGGGATAGGGTTAGGGTAGGGTCGGGTAGGGTAGGGTAGGGTTAGGGTAGGGTATAAGGTTATTAGGGTAGGGTAGGGTAGGTGGTTGGGGCGTGGGTCTTCGTGTGGTGGGGGGCGCGGGGGGGGGGGGGGGGGGAGGGGGAGGGGTTAGGGGGTTATCCCAGCAGACTCATCTTCACATGGTCGTCTCTCAGCAAAAATTGCTTGAGGCAAGGGGGGCGGTGGGGGGGTAGGGGATAGGGTCGGGTCTAAGAATAGCGAGAGTGTGTGTCGTGTTGTGTGTGGGGGGGGGGGGGGGGGGGGGGCGGGGGGGGTTTACGTTTGGATTTTGTAATGGTGTGGGGTTGGGGTGTGGTGTGGTTGTGGTGTTGTGGTGATTGGTGTGGTTGAGGTGCGGATGTGGTGAGGTGCGGTGGGTGGGTGGAGGGGGGGTACCCAACGAGATATGTTAGATATGGGACGATGTGTGTGTGTGGTGTTGGTGTGGTGTGGTGGTAGTGGGTGGGTGGGTGATGAACCACAGGATATCGGTTATATATTGGAATGTGGGGGTGTGGTGTGGTGTGGTCTGTGGCGTGGTGAGGTGGGTGGGGTGTGGGTGGATGGGGGTACCCACGAAGATTATGCGGTAGATATGGACGGTGGGTGTTATGGTGTGGGCGTGGTGTGGGGTGGTGTAGGTGCAGGTTGTTGTGGCTGGAGGTTTAGGTGAGGTGGGAGGGGAGGTGGGATGGGAGGAATGCCCACAGATAGGCATAGATATTGGACGTGTGTGTGGTGTGGTGTGGTGTGGTGAGGGTGGTGTGGTGAGGTGGGTGGGTGGGTGGATGGGTGGTTACCCACGAGATATGGTTAGATATTGGACGTGTGTGTGTGGTGTGGTGTGGTGTGGTGTGGTGGGTGTGGTGGGTGGGGGGGGTGGGTGGGTGGATGCCCACAGGATATGGTTAGATATTGGACGTGTGTGTGGTGCGGTGACTTTTCGGTGTGTGGTATGGGAGGTGGGTGGGGGGGATGGGGGGTTGGACCCACGAGAGCATGGTTAGATATTGGACGGTGTGTGTGTTATGGTGTGGATTGGGGTTGTGGTGTGGTGGGCGGGTGGGTGGGTGGAGGGCTCCAACAGGATATGTTAGATCTTGGAGTTTCTGTGTGTCGGTGTGGGGTGTGGGTGAGGTGTGGGTGTGGTGAGGTGGGTGGGTGGGTGGATGGGGTGGGTACCCACGAGGACATGGGTAGATATGGACGTCGTGGGTGGGTGGTTATGTGGTGAGTGGTGATGTGGTGTGGTTGGTGTGTTGTGGTGTGGTGAGGTGGGTGGGTGGGTGGGGATGCCCAAAGGATATGGAGATATAGATATCGGACGAATTTGTGGGGTTGTGGTTTGTGGGTGAGGTGTTGGTGTGGTGTGGTGATGGTGGGTGGGTGGAGGGGTGGATGCCCACAGGATATGGTTTAGATATTGGACGTGTGTGTGGTGGGGTGGTCGGGGTGATGGTGTGGTGTGGTGAGGTGGGTGGGCTGGGGGGGATGGGTGGTTTAAAAAAGAGATATGGGTTAGATATGGAAGTGTGTGCTTGTGTGGCTGTGCGCGTGGTGTGGTGTGTGTGGGGTGGTGTGGGTGTGCTTGGGGGATGGGGGGTGGGTTGGATGCCAACAGGATTATGTTAGATATTGAAAGGTGTGTGGTGTGGGCGTAGGTGTTGGTGAGGTTGTGGTGTGGTGAAGGTGGGTGGTTCGGGGGGGTGGATGGGTTGGTACCAGAGATGGTGGGTTGATATGGACGTGTGTGTGTGTGTGTGGCGTGGTTGTGGTGTGGTGGGTTTGGGTGAGGTGGGTGGGGGGGGGGGTTGGTGGATGCCCAACAGGATATGGTAGATTTGGAGTGTGTGTGCTTGCGGGTTGTGTGGCTGAGGTTGTGAGTGTGGTCGGTGGTTGTGCGGTGAGGTGTGGGGGGTGGGGGGGTGGATGAAAAAAAGGATATGGTTGAGAATTGGACGTATTGTGTGTGTGGGGTGGTGTGTGGTGAAGGATGTACTGGTGTGTGGGGTCGGTGATGGTGGGTCGGCCCAGGGGGGAGGGGTGGAGGGGTGGTGACCAAAAGACGATATGGTTCTAGATATTGGAAGCGTGGGTGTTGTTGTGGAGTGGAAGTGGTAATATGGTGGTCCTGTGCGTGTGGGGCTGGTTGTGGTATGTGGTGAGGTGGGTGGGTGGGTGGGGGGATGAAAAAGGATATGGTTGATAATGAAGATATGGTGTGTGGTGTGGTGGGGTGTCGGGAG